>OX401406.1:49977788-50230288 GCA_947846245.1 Cerastoderma edule
CTGCACAAAGACGAGTTCTATTCCCCGTTTTGTCGATAAACAAGTTGAGGTTTGCAGACTAAACGTTAAATACTGGATAATCTGATTGTTTTGATTGCTATTTGGCATAGTATACATACATTCGTGTCAAAGTTCTAACATCCCGGGAGTGCAACTCATTAGGCAGTACGATTGACTTGGCTAGAACATCGTACGTCGATCGTACTGTTTTCAAAGTGTCTTATCGTCTAAATTTCACAAACGTGTGATTCTTTCAAAAAGACTATCTCACAGAAGGTGATTTTAATTTTTCAGAATAAATTGTCACCTACTCATAAAATGATGATAGCTTTTAAACAGTAACATAAGACTAGATTATTGACAGCTTTTCAACCTCGTTTATAACCGCATAAAAAAGAAAAAGATTTCGACTTGCAGAAATTGCAACCCGTTTAAACGGATTTATTTAGTAAACAAAGAGCTAAACTTAGACGAAGTTTGTAGTTTTTTTTAGCTACATTTCCCACGTAGTACTCGAAAATCTTTAAAAGATCTTGTCTCATCTGACGAAAGCAAACTACGCGAGAATGAACTCCTGTGTATATTCGCATAGAAGCGCTGAGAGGCATTAAAACTCAGTTCACATTAGGTGATATACCGGCAACTTTCGCCCATGCTTTATTCTTTACAAAAACAGTCATTTCGTCCCGTTTACAGTACCTTCTATGGCAAGATTCAGAGTCAGTCTTTGTTGTTTCACTATTCCTCAGTCCGTTCCCAATCAGAATTTCTCAAACTAGACGACTCTGGAAAACATAATGGGAAAAGGAGAAATTGCTCGTAACGAGCATTTTTTCCTTTTTCCACAATGTTTTCTGCCCTTTCAGAAGATTATTTCCAAATGTCATCACATTTTAAAATGTCGTCTGCAAACTCTTCTAATTTGGGACAGTCATAAAGGTGGCGTTTTGGTAAAGGGTTAAATCTACAATCGCAAAAGAGCATTTTCAGATAGAAAATAATGGTTTCAATTACCGTGTTTGATGCGAGAAATCATCGAGACAAACTAATTTGATGTCAATTCGAACTCTAGGGGTTTCTGGTTACGTTTGTTTACATTGAAAATGTTATATTCTAATAGAACTTGTGTGTATAGCTCACAATCGAGAGGTAAATTTTGTTGTGTTCACCAATTGCTCTAGTTAAACGTTTTGAAACTTTGGCGATTTTAGTTTTCGTATGTCAACGTATGATTGGATTTGGTGAAATAAAATTCCATTTTTTTTTAAATTAGTTTTAAATGGATATTCAGTGCTTTTATTCTGCGTTTAGTGGATTTTTCTTCTTCAAGTCTCTAGATAAAGACATGAAAACACAAGTTAGCAACACACATACAATCAATACTTACACATAGCTATTGAAAGCATGATTAATTCAGGAAGCACCAATTCATCCAAGTATGTAGTTTATATACGAAATATCTCTTAGCGATGTCACGCTTTGGGATTAGAATACGTGTTACCCCTTTGTTTACACAATTTAGAGAATTTAAAACGATCTAAGTTAGCCTCCACCTACTTTTATTCAGTACGTACATGTACCATCTAACATTACAGCTGTGATGCAGTTTTAAAGAAATTCGCTTCTAACAACCAAATTCTGACACCTGTAAATAAACACCTTTTTTCCATTGTTGGCCCAGAAGTTTGTAAAAGTAGGATTTTGGAACATGGGTTATTGATAAAGCAGGCGTTGGGATCATGGTCGTATTACGTTCTGCTATGTTCTTACATATAGGTTTGTTATATATCACCCAATTTACACAGTTAAATAGTTTACGGTGACATTCTGGCTTCAAATTAACGATCGTTAATGAGACTCCGCCTCCTTTTTTTAACGGGACCTTGAGCCGTTTAGGCAGATTTTATCAATAACGCAGTTAATAAGACACCAATCTGACAATCTGTGTATTGACTAACATGTTATTATAATATAATACATATTACGATTTAAAGGACCGCTTTTCTGTAACAAAATGGGAGCGAGGAGGATATTGGTGTTTTTCATTTTCTTCGCTTTGGTGCAACGTAAGTTTTTTACGGTCTCGTGAAATACAAAGACTCTTACTCCAATACATATTGTGGAAACAACAAAAGTGTTTCATTTTGTTGAACATTTTTTTAAACATTTCTTACGGCAACTAGTTCATATACCAATTTTCTTTTACGTCCTTTTAAGAAGCCATATTTTACATTAATGGTTTGCAAAACATTGATTTCATTATCCACGCATCTTGTTGTATAATAACATTAAACACGCCAAAAACGCTGTCACTGATTATATTGATCGTAATTAATATATGTATTTTTGTGTTACGTTAATAACAACATGCTTACTGTTTGCTTGGAATATCATGATTATATTACCATTTTTTACAAATAATATGCGAAACAAGCTCAAAATTTACTCATCGTGTTAATAAGAGGTACCTCTTTAAACTAATAAGCACTAATTTGTGATGTTACTACATGTATTAGAAAGTTGACCTCTACCAAAATGAGATAACTATCCCTCCCATGACAGAAACCATATCGGATTTGATAAATGCACACAGGGTGTGACAACGATCACCTTTCGTGGATTATAGGTATCTTTGACTGGAGACCTTTGATATGTATGAATTTAGTTTTTTTATCTAAAATGAATTCTAGTCTTCTGGTAAATATTGAATGAGCGTTGTTCATAGACCTTTTTATCCTTTAAAACAATGATCATGTTCACCCCTCATGTGTGCCTTCCACAAGGTTCACTCCTGTGGGGTATTTCTCAAGCAATATACTATCTACGCAGTGTCCTCAAATACTAAAGAAAACGGGACATGATCATTTCCATGGACAACTTCTTTGTACCATTTTCTATTTACATTAAACAGAACACAGAGGTCAGCGCTTTACCATCGCCACCATCTTTTAGTCATCCTCTAGAGTTGCATTTTTCTTAAAAAAATCATTGGTGAAAGAGGACGTCATTTTTTGTTGAATTAATAGTACACAATTTAGCATAAAGAAAGCCTGTTAATGTTATTACATCCATCTCTACGTGCTTCTTGAGATCCTGTGTCTGTAAATGCTTACGACGATTTCGCCAGTAAAATAATGGACACGGGGGGAGTCAATTTTAAACCCAAGAACAACAAGGTCCTAACTCTTATACCCCAATTTTTTTTATAAACAATAAGCTAAATGTATATGTCTTGATAAAGGCTAACCCGCATATGTAAAAACGAAATAACATGAAAAAGTTCCTATATATGGTTCTGTGTCTAAGAATGTAAGTTTGTCAGTTTGAAAAAGATATACCGCGAATTTCCCTCCATTTTGAGGTTTACGTTACCAATGGTCGATCTTCAGATAGTTTAACGATGTATGTTGAGATATATAAAAAAGATATTGTGAACGAGTAGTAAAAATATAATTGACTTCGAAAAGAGCGAGGACAATTTATACTTGGAAACACATTTTTGATGTCAGTATTACTCATACACAGAAAAAAAACATGTATACAAGTCAGCAGTGGGAAGAGCGCCTTCTCTAATTTGAAGCAAATAAGATGCGTAAATATATTTCTTTGATTTTAGGGTCAACTTCAAGTTCGTGCGACGCTTCTGCAGGTAAGTAAACATTTATACATTTACTATTTTAGCAAACACATCTTTAAAATGTTTACTTACAAATATGCATTTATTCGTAAACGATAAAAATTGGCTGGTGTTGCATAACCATTGTTTACGGCTTAATTACGGTATTTTGAAAGTACTGTAAAATTTTCTCTGTATCATAAGAATGCTTTTATAAATACTTTCTTCCCATCTTCTTTTTTCTTGCTTGCATTTTACCAGTATGACTATACACTATTGCTGGTAACATACTATCAAACACAATTCATACCCTCACTAAGGACAGGTGGTCGGTTGGACGGGCAGCCACTTGTCTAAAACTTAAGTATGTTCATAACAAATTCCTTCTTATATCAGTTTGTGTAAAAAGTCAAACTCAGACTGTTTGAATGGCGAAACATGTAGTGACATAACATCCAAACTAATGATACATGTTTAGTTTTGTAAGGCATTCGTTTTTATTAATTGGTAAACTATGTGAGCCAGTTTAACAAGCCTCTGATTTGAAGGTTGTGCGCATAAGTGTTTGATCTACAATTTCAATAAGCATTTTATTCTAAGCATCATGATTGAGACCTCATTTTGGTGTACCCAATGAGGAACTCCCGGCTAATTTCGAAATGGGTGACCGGCAAATATCACCGAACTGTTCTGTTTGTGTTAAAACAATACGGTGTAAAAATCAAAACTGTCTCTGCATGAAATACGATTTCGAATAACGTTAAGAATTATCCACAGGGATATTCATACATCTCAGAATACTTCGGTAAAGGTGACGTTATGCCGGTTATTTCGGTAGACATTTGCAAATACATGTATATAAATGATTTTGTGAAAAAAGGTTATGATATTCTATCAAACAGTTTGAAAACTATACACATAATCATGTGTTATATAACCATGTGTTTTATGATTCGAAAGTGTAATTAATAAATATTTGAAATTGGTACAGCCTCTTGACATATGATGAAATATCAGCCACAAGACACAACGAAATTGTTCCAATTAGTCCCACAGACCCAGAAAGTGTGTACAAAGTGCTTAGGTTCCCATGGTATTTTTCCATGGAATTACATAACCACTCACATAAGCAAGCTTTTAAAATAAAGAATTAAATCTTTCTCTCATATACCATTAAACTTTAGCGTAATGGTAAGAGTGTCAGTATACTGTACTCAAGATTCGGTTCGTATCCTGGAACTTCTATTTTAATAGTCATATTATTGAAGTAACAAATGAGAATCCCTTTACTGTACCTAGAAATGTTCAGACCTCTTTGGTCTTCCTTATGACAGTGGTTGGAATGTAATAGATATCTAGATGTATTGTTTAGAAAAGGTAATCGGAAAAAGACGTTGGGTGTTATGTTCACCTTGTACTCAACATGATACAACGTGAAAGTTTTCCAATATAGATATGGTACTTATACAGTCATTCCTTGGTGTTGCGTAATTTTACATGAGAAAAAGATTTCATTCAAAAAACAAAACATCTTCCGAATTAACTATATGAATTTTATTTCATATAGTTAAATTACACTAAAAATGCGAAATATGTTATTCCCGTCAATTCAAGTTTTGGAATCGGAGATAAATGACGTCAAGCCAAACTTGACTAAATCGATGCGCATAGGTTTTAACTAAACGCATCTGGTCATCCAAACCATTGTCGTTTTAAGAGATACATACTATTTGGTGTCTATCCCTTTTTGTTATGTAGATATCGATCGAACAGCCTTTACAACAACACCCACTACACCATCAAAACACACAAGAGCAACTCCTGCTCCAAGAATGTCTACATCATCATCCCCTGAACACTCTACTCAAGGAAAACTGCCAGAAGAGGGATTCTGTACGTGTTATACTCTTCTTAACTTTTACTGTATTTTTTCTTTGCATTTATGTTGGATCATTTGGTGTAAGAAATCTTTTGACTACAAAATAATGGTATTTTGTAGAAACGGAACGTTTACGAATCATGCGTATGTGCAATATGTCTGTATTATTTGATACTTGCATATCGGCACATAATGTGTGTTTCATAACAAAGCCATTAGAAAACGATTTTTATTTGTTTGTTTGGTAAAAAAAGAGACTGAATTTCTAAATTTTTATTCTATACTAGAGACTGTTTTGGCACAAGTACATACTTTTGATGAAGATAGAAAAACAAACGACGGGAGGAAATCAATATTACCAAGTCCATGCGAGAAACTAAGCTTCATGTATGGTCCTATTTAATCATATGAAGACCACAACCCCAAAGAACTATTCCTATTGTGTCCGATTGTTGTTTGTGAAAACATAATAAGTAGTGAGTAGCAGATAACGTCAAGGGAAAGGTAAACGTTACAATGGTTTCAATTGTTTAAAACTTCAGCAAATATCTTTTGCTTGACTTAAAGTCAAATTGTTCATCAAACTGGCAAACAGCATTATTTTAGGATTATTTATGTTGTAACGTACACTGGACAAATATTAGAAATTAAAAAAAGTGAAATGTCTGTTCTCACAATTCTAACAATCCTGAGTAATCCTCCAAAATATCTCACCAAAATAGAAAAATGTAAAGCTCGCTTTCACCTTAAATCAATTTACCGTGTTGAAACAATTAAGCTCAACGTAGATTAAACTTTGAATGGTTTTGCTGCATTTTTGACAAACAGATGTTGGCAAAGTTTGCATTCAATCACATACAACTGCAAACTTCGAAAGTAATTCAACCTGCGAAATGATATGGAATCAGTACATGTGGAATAGCTTCAACAGACGAGATATTTCTTATATTCTCTGTTTCAACTGGTATGCATAAGTCGTAAACAATACCTTTTTGTCAATGTGAAATGCATATATGTAAACAGGCATATTACCGAACTTTTCAGAATTAGTAATTCCTGTCTCGTGTTAAGTCCGCTTAATTGTTTATATAATGATTCTTAACAATGGACAACGTACTTTTTTTCTCGTCAGGTCAAAACTCCCTGGCAGTGTTCCTGGTAACATTCTGCACCTGTATGGCTGTGTTTGCTGTATTTAAGGTTACGGAGTTGTATCTCAACAGAAGGTATTATAACATACATTAAAACATGTTTTATTAATACTTGAATGCTTTCTTACGGACTTTACCAAATCCCTTTCATTTAAGATAATGTTTCATTTAATTCTTAATCAGATGCTTATGTTCTAGTTGAAACAGTTTGGGTATGAAAATTAAAAATTAAAGTTGCATTTTATCAAAAGATTTCGTTTAATACCAATGTTTTTACAATTCAATGTCATGTACCCATGTTAATAATGCTTAGTGACGAGTTTATATCGATTTGATGAATAAATGGAACTGAATGATAGCATTCACAGTCAATGTCCTAAAGGGTCGTTATTTTCAGCACTTCGACAAGCATTGTTCTGGTCGTAAAATCTCCAGAAATGAAAAAACAGTTATTCATACTTTCAGCAAGTATAACATCTAGAGGCACAAGTGCAGATTTACACATGTCACTTTATCTTAACTTAACAGTCGAAGGAATCTCTCTTCCATTGCTCTCTATTCATTTGATCTTTTTTCCGTACGTACCTGTGAAAAAGGACACTAAATTGTTGGACTAAAGAAACATAAAAACGCAAGCCAATATAAATTGACTACTTCAAATTTTCTCACATGTATACCTCATCAAATAGTGCTGTAGTATTAATTGTTTGACTATTTGACTTCATTGTTTGAATATCGTAAATCTTATTTTGGATAAAGAACATTGGCTCATTTTTTACTAACTCTAGAATTGGTAAAATGAAGGATTTCACAGTTACTAATGGATTTTAGATGTTCTTTTCGATATAGATGATGAATCCCAATCTTTATTTAATAAGTTTAACATTCTTAAAAGGTTTTTTTTATCCCACTTGAACGCTGTACGGAGGACAGTAAAACAAATACACATTGTTTTCGGCTGCTTGATCTGTGTAAAAATAATAACCTTTTTATTCTTAATGGTAGAATGTTCGCTGACCAGAATTGTGGGAAATGCACATTTCGTGACCGTTCTGTCATAGATTACGTTATATCAACAGCTGAATGCTTTCAGTTTGTAAACGATTTTGATATACAAGAGACAGACACACTGTTCTCAGATGGCCATTGTGCAATTTCTTGGGTCCTCGGCTTCAAATTGCAATATTCCGAAGATCAATCTAGTTTTGCCTGTCCGAAACCATTGTGGGAAAATTTCACACATGACTTAACGTTACTATAAATAGCTTTTAAAACATTAATCATTTTACAACTAATACCAGCTTTAACAAGCTTTAACCATAGAGCGTCGCGTATAACACTGTCGAATGCTTTCTCAGAGTCAACAAAAGCACAATACAGTTTACATTTATTAAATAAGACATTTTGACATTTTGAATAACAGTATGTAATAAGAAAATACAATCGGCAGTGCTACGCTTTTCACGAAAACCAAATTGGCAATTGTTATAGATCCCTTCAGATTCACACCAATTGTCAATTCGTTTTTTTTTAATAAGGACGAAAAAAGCTTCGCAAGTATGTTGACAAGTGTTATTCCTCTGTAATTAGAGGGGTTATTAACATCACCTTTTTTGTGTATCGGTACAATAATACCTTTACACCAGGATTCTTGATAAACTCCCGTATCAAAAATGTGGTTAAAAACGTATACTAAAAATGGTGAGATAAAAGAATTTGCATATATAAAAAAAGTCAGCAAAGTTGTTTTCCAAATCTGGGCTTTTATTTCTCTTCATTGAAGAAATAGCTTGCGTTACTTCCTCACAAGAGAAGGGTTTATCTAAACTTTCTTGGTTGAGAGAATCCAGGGTTAGGCTAGTTAATACCCTGTTTTTTTCAATACACCACTTTGGCTTGAATTTGGGCTAAACGAGAGGTCAGGAAGGCCCGACCTGATCAATCGGCTGGTCATGCCTTGTCATTGGCAACTTGTTTTTTCATCAATCTTCCACCAAACGACATATTTTCAAATTTATTTGAAATTTCTTTACCTTTAGTACTCCATGACGATGACCCATGGGTCAATCAGATGAAAGATTTGGTGTTTGATTGACATTCTGTATCATACCAAATTTATGTCGCTTGCTTGGAATGACATCTTTTGGGACACATTTGTTCAGTCTAGCCCTTTCACCCTGCGTATACTATCCTTGTAACCCTGACTTGATCTGCGATGGGTTTCCCCAGATTAAGTCCCCTTGTTGGGCTCCATGGTGGGCGGGGACCAAGGATGGTGAACTTTTTAAATTAATATGGAATCCCATAAAAAAGCTGCCAAGCGTACCCTTTCTGACAGTGATTCAGAGGCAGAGTCTTCTCCGTCACCACTAAATTTTCCACGATTTATTGTGGTTGAAGCAGAAGACTCAGCCAAACCTATAACACACATATCACTATTTGTTATCGAGAAAACAATCAAAAGTATTCTCGGTACACCAAAATCAGTCAAAAAACTAAAAAACAACACGATCCTCATTAGCGCAATGGCTAATCCAATTATCCAATGGAACTGCCGAGGTCTGAAGGCCAACTTTGATGAGTTGTCACTTTTGATTAATAATCGCAAACCTGCTGCACTTTGTCTTCAAGAGACATTCTTAAAAGAGGATGACACTATCTCCCTCAAATTTCATTCTATCTATAACAAGATTTACACTGAAGGCAATAAAGCCCAAGGTGGAGTATCTATCATTGTTGATAATAGTGTTCCTCACAAGCACATACAGCTTGATACTTCCCTTAAAGCTGTAGCTGTGAGATTATCTTTTCATGACACTACTACCCTGTGCTCTTTGTATCTTCCACCAAATAAACCTATACACCAAGGTAGTCTTGATTATTTGATATCTCAACTTCCTCAACCATTTGTACTTGTTGGTGATTTTAATGCACATAACACCGTATGGGGTTGTACAGATACGACCGACGTGGTGATCAAATAGAGAATTTTATTACTGTAAATTCTCTTTCGTTCCTGAACGATCCAAGTGCAAAAACATATTTGCATCCAGCTTCAGGATCATATTCTTCTATTTACCTCTTTTTGCAGTCCAGTACTTCTCCCTGATTTTTCATGGAGATGTTTAGAAGACACATGTGGAAGTGATCACTTCCCTATTATATTAAATGAAAATAAACCTTCAGTCCTTGATCGTCCTCAAAAATGGAAGTTGTCCAAAGCAAACTGGAGTAAATTCCAGCTGCTTTGTGAACAGAATATTGTTCACCATGCATTTGAGGACTGTGAGGACCCTTCCTTCCTTTTTTCTTCTTTATTGTTTGATGCAGCCAAACAGTCTATACCTCAGACCTCGACAAATCCCAAACGTCCAGATAAACCTTGGTTCACTTCTAATTATAAGGAAGCCGTTAGGGAACGAAAGGCGTCTCTCAGGAAATTTAACCTGAGACCAACACAAGAAAACCTTAACGACTTTCGTATCCGCCGTGCAAAGGCAAGATGCACAATTAAAACAAGTAAGCGCAAGTCCTGGAGAGATTATGTCTCTAGTCGCACCTCAACCAAAAAGACTTGGGACATGATTCGTAAAATGAATGGCAAAGGTCCATCTCATATTAGTCACCTGACTTCAAACAACCAAGAAATAGATAACCCTCAGGACATAGCAGATACCTTGGCAGAGACTTTCTCGATGAAGTCCTCTGCTGAGAACTACTCTAAAAAATTTCAGACCTTTAAAACAAGAGCGGAGAAAACAAAGCTCAATTTTACTTCTAAAAATGAAGAGCATTACAACAAACTCTTTACTCTTAAAGAACTTCAATCTGCCTTGAAGAAATCACATGACACTTCTCCAGGTCAGGACCAAATTCACTATCAATTCCTCAAGCACTTACCACATTCATCCCTTTCTATTTTACTCGATATTTTTAATAATGTTTGGCAGACTGGTGAATTTCCATCCAGTTGGCAAGAGGCTTTGGTCATTCCAATTGCAAAACCAGGAAAAGATGCAAAAGATCCAAACAGCTACCGACCGATTGCCTTGACAAGTTGCATTTGTAAAACTCTTGAACGGATGGTTAACGATAGGCTTGTTTGGTTTCTTGAATCCAACAACCTTATCGTATCTGTTCAAAGTGGCTTCCGCCGACAACGAAGTACGTTAGACCATCTTGTTCGGTTCGAAACGTATCTTCGAGAAGCTTTTATTAAAAAGCAGCATGTAGTATCTGTATTTTTTGACTTGGAAAGTGCATATGATACCACTTGGAAACATGGTATACTTAAAGATTTACACGATTTTTGCCTCAGAGGCAATATTCATTGCAGCATTCCTAGATGAACGGCTCTTCCGCGTTCGTGTTGGGAACACCTTGTCAGGTGCTCGCGAGCAGGAAATGGGGGTTCCCCAGGGGTGTATTTTGTCTGTTACACTTTTTAGCATTAAGATAAATAGCATTGTTAAAGCTATAAACCCTGGAGTGGACTGCTCCCTTTATGTAGACGACTTTGTTATTTGTTTCTGTTCCAGAAACATGGATATTATTGAACACCAACTACAGCAATCCCTTAATAAATTGCAAATATGGTCAGATGAAAATGGGTTCAAGTTTTCCAAAACGAAAACCCAATGTATGCATTTTTGCAATCTTCGTGGATTGCATCCAGACCCCGATCTGACTCTAGGCAATACTAAACTAGAAGTTGTGCCAGAGTTCAAATTTCTTGGAGTCATTTTTGACAAAAGGCTTTCTTTCTTACCTCATATTAAATCTCTTAAAAAGAAATGCCAAAAAGCAATGAACATTCTAAGAGTTACTGCACACTCAGATTGGGGAGCCGATAAGAAGGTCCTGCTAAGGCTGTATCGATCCCTTATTCGATCGAAACTTGACTATGGATCTATAGTGTATGGATCAGCCCGTAAATCCTATCTCCACTGCTAGATCCAATACAAAACCAATGTTTAAGGCTTGCCCTAGGCGCCTTTAGAACATCTCCTGTTAACACCTCTATGCAGAGGCTAATGAACCTTCTCTTTATTACAGAAGGGAAAAACTATCTTTTCAATACTTTTTAAAATTAAAATCCAATCCTTTTAACCCTACTCATCGAGTAGTTTTTAACCCCCAATACAAACGCCTTTTTCAACAGAAACCAAATGCTATTGCCCCATTTGGTATTCGCATGGAGCCCATTATAGATAATCTTGGGGTAGACACTGATTCCATAGCCCAGTACAAGTTATCTGACATACCTCCATGGACACTGGACACAGCAAACTTTTTATTTGATCTTACCTCTAATAAGAAATCAGAAACAGATAGAGCTATCTTTCACAGTAAATTCCACCCGATTTATTACATTTTCTGATTCTCTATCAGTACTGCAAGCCTTATCAAATCAAAAGTTGGAGAACCCTTTGGTATGCCAAATTATTCAAAGGATCTCTCATATTTTGTCTTCAAACAGACTTGTGTTCTGTTGGCTTCCAAGCCACACTGGTATCATGGGTAATGAACATGCGGATAGATCCGTTAAATCAGCTCTTAACCTTCCCATTTCAGATTTTAAAGAACCATACACCGATTTTAAACCTTCTATTTTAACTTGCATCACATCCATCTGGCAATTAAAATGGAATGCTGATGTTTTTAATAAATTACATTCAATTAAGCCTACCCTCGGAGAATGGTACCCTTCTTACAGGTCCGTACGAAAAGAGGAAGTTACAATAGCACGAATCCGAATTGGTCACTCACACATTACACACTCCTGGCTCTTGGCTAAGGAAGATGCACCTGAATGCATTCCATGCAAAGCACCCTTTACCATCAAACATATATTGCTCGATTGCATTGATTTTCAAAGAATTCGTGCAAAATATTTCAATGTCAACACTATTTATGAGCTTTTTGAGACTGTCAGGATTGAATTAATTCTTTCCTTTCTCAAAGAGGTTGGGATTTACAATAAATTGTGATTCCTTACACATTTTAAATATATATACATTTATCAATATCATTTTTTCATCACACACTATTTATTAAATATCACACATTCATTACAAACAATCTATCAACAATCATTAATTTTTTCATTAATTACAAATTCTTATTTATTTTTTCTTTAAACAAATACATTTTAACCTGTTAATATTTTTAAATATCCATTCATCCACATCATCATAATGCGCGCTAAATGACCTTAGCTGTCGATGCGCCTTTAAACACCATTCATTCATTCATTCTAAACTTTCTATATTTGGAATGTGCTCTGAGGCGTAACTAAATTCGTCTGCATAATATTGTCTGTGAGAAGCATTGCTTATTGTTCTAAAATGGTTGACCAAAGCATTTGTATCGAAATCAGAAGGTAAATTTTCTCTCTTTTTAATCCTGAATTTATTAATATACTGCCAAAACTTTTGTGGATTGTCTCTGCTTAAGTTAGATAACCTGACTTGTTCTGTTTTAAAGCAAGAACATTTTGCTATCCGTTTAGCTTTACAAAAATATCGTCTTCTGGCCAAAAACAAAAGTCGGTTTTCCTCAGTTCTTTTCCCTTTGTTTTGTTGTCTTCGTTTTAAAAGCAATGCTTTAGCTTCTTTACATGATTGGTCAAACCATGGGGAACACGTGCTTAATTGACCAGACCTCACGTGCACAGTTTTCCCACATGCGTCGAATGAGATTGTATTGAAATATCGAATTGGATCGGACAGTGATCCGAAAATTCTGTCAGTTCTAAAACATCCATATTGTTTAGTTTAGAAGAAGTATACATATCAGTAATCAAATAATCTACTAAACTTGCTGCAAAACGATTGCTAGCTTGATTATAACAAGTAAATTTTCCGCCTTCAAGACGACCATTCATAATGAGAACATCATTTGCAATACAACTATTCAAAAAATTAATCCCGAACGCATTGCAAGTGCCATCTTGCGATACCCTCGGTTTAATTTGACTACCAACACTATAGGATGGACAATTAACATATCTATCAATTGTATCGCTATCAATAAAATCAGGTCGAGTGCCGATTCTAGCATTAAAGTCACCCATTATTAAAACATCACCTAAGGCTTTAAACCAAGATATATCAGCATTCAAAACAACAAAAAAGTCGTATTGAAAAAGTGGTGATTGCATGGATTTGTAAACATTAGATTCCTCGGGAGGTATATAACATACACAAATATATAAGATCGAAGTATTATTTACTCCGTAACGCTTCAATTTGAACCACATGATTCCTTTAATGTTGTTTTGGACACACTCAATATTTTCCTTAAGATACGACTTAAAGTAAGCACAGACTCAACCACTTTCACGCTTTGCTTTATTGTTAGTTTTTGGTCTTGGGCATGAGATATAGTCGTATCCTTTGATCATTATATCAGAATTGGCATTGACCCAAGTCTGTGTAAAAAATAATAAGTCATATTTGTTAACAAAGTTAATAAAATCGCTATCATTTAATTTTTGATGAAGGCCGTGAACGTCCCATAAGAGGAATTTAAGCCGACTGCCCTGTGGTTCCTAGTTCCGAGCGTCTGCAGGGATCGCTTCGCCAGCAAAGTTAAGGGTTACGGGATTTCCGTCGATATACAGTTTATCGTACCTAATATAGGCACGTTTATTATGTTCCCTCGCCTTAATCATCGCAGGGATGAGTTGCTTTCGCCTCTCTTGAATTAAACGTTGATATTGGTCACTGTCATAATGAGATGTTTCAGATGACATTTCACGGGTTTTCTGCTTCACAAAGAGTTTGTCTTGATAGCAGTTGAACTTAGCTACAATGGGGCGTTTGGTTCCAGCTCTGTAACCGCCGATACGATGAGGGCGATCTATTTTTACAGACGAGCATGCGTTTTGTATGCCAAGTACACGTTCACAGTGGTTCAATATGATGTGGGTACAATCCTCGTTACGCCTGGCTTCTGGGGTGTTGCACTCCTCGAAGTTAAAGAAAAGTAGATTGTTTCGCATTGATCGTGCCTGTAAATCTAACAACTCCTCAGATAACCGTCTATTCGCCGTCTCAAGTTTGACCATGTCCTGCTTTATACGACCATTCCTCTTTTCGACTTCTTGGATAGATTTTTCGATTTCGCACTGTTTTGTTTTGATTTCGTCTAATGTTTGCGACTCGAAGGCCCGGCTTGCTTCAATTTCCGATAGACGCTGGTTGGTTTCAATAGTTTTTGTTTCAAGTGACGAGACCCTTTTATCGATGTTTACAATTGTATGGTTAACGGCTGACATAGTAATTGCTATATTGTCGAGTTTCTTGAGTATAATATCAAAGTGATTTTGCTGCATCGTTATCTGGGCTGTAGGTACCGTGTCATCTGTTGATTGGTTCAGTAGTGACAGGAGATGTGGAGGGATCACATACCCAAATTGACATGGAGTAGATGTTACTTTAGGGGACGATGGTTGGTCGATCGTCGATGTATCGGTCGTACTTTGGTCAGTCGACATGGAGTAGATGTCAGATATGTTTTTACTGCTATTGTGTT
Organism: Cerastoderma edule; assembly: GCA_947846245.1. Taxonomy (NCBI): domain Eukaryota; kingdom Metazoa; phylum Mollusca; class Bivalvia; order Cardiida; family Cardiidae; genus Cerastoderma; species Cerastoderma edule. The sequence continues at coordinate 49,992,973 of OX401406.1, forward strand.
TACTGTTAAGTTGTTGACTAACCTTGGGTTCATTGCCGCTCGTGTTTGCTTTCCTTCTACGTTTGGCGCCACGTCCCGGCATTTATCAACGATTCAGAATAACACCGACACAAATAAATCACAACGAACCGAATAAACACCTTTCTAACAGTTATACGGTCCCACTTTTGATCACTTTTGCTTTAGCTAATATAAATGGATCTTTACGAACAGTTTTAGAATGGAAAAACTAGGTAATTTAGGTAAATTATGAAATAGATTTTCCCATGTTCAAAACACGTCCGCCATATTCCGCGCATGCGCATCTCTTAAGAAAAAGATAAACAGTTTCCACGTGAACAATTCTAGCAACAAATCTTGGTTTGGATTCAAATGTAATAAAGCACGGCAAAACTACCATGAAGCCAAAACCGAATAACGTCTTAACTCAAGCGATGCCAATAAAACAAGATTACGCGGTGCAAGTAAACAATATCGTAGAACCATGAATTATTCTATAAAACAAGAAAAATATGCTAATGCTTACAAACTCAGAAATATGCACGACAAAAACCCTGAAAAGTACTGGAAGTTTCTTAAGGAACTCAAACCAAAGTCTGGCTTTAAATGTAATAAAGCACGGCAAAACTACCATGAAGCCAAAACCGAATAACGTCTTAACTCAAGCGATGCCAATAAAACAAGATTACGCGGTGCAAGTAAACAATATCGTAGAACCATGAATTATTCTATAAAACAAGAAAAATATGCTAATGCTTACAAACTCAGAAATATGCACGACAAAAACCCTGAAAAGTACTGGAAGTTTCTTAAGGAACTCAAACCAAAGTCTGGCTTTAAATGTAATAAAGCACGGCAAAACTACCATGAAGCCAAAACCGAATAACGTCTTAACTCAAGCGATGCCAATAAAACAAGATTACGCGGTGCAAGTAAACAATATCGTAGAACCATGAATTATTCTATAAAACAAGAAAAATATGCTAATGCTTACAAACTCAGAAATATGCACGACAAAAACCCTAAAAAGTACTTGAAGTTTCTTAAACAACTCAAACCAAAGTCTTCTAACAATACTTCGCCAGACATAGATGAATTTTATCATCATTTTAAAAATATTAACACAGATACAATTATTGACAATAGCATTGATGACTATACACCAGCTTCGCAAGAATCCAATGTCTATTTGAATTCAATGATAACCGAAGAGGAAATAATTTATTGCATTAATAATCTTAATAATGGCAAGGCATCAAGCTCAGTCGATAATATCACAAATGAATATATAAAAAGTACAACTGGTTTATTATTGCCATTATATACAAAATTGTTTAACTGCGTGGGGCATATTCCATGTTCATGGCTCGAGGGAACAATCATACCTATCTTCAAAAACAAAGGTTGTCCAAAACTACCATCTAACTATCGACCCATAACAATTCTAGGCTGCTTAGGAAAATTATTTACTTCCGTTCTTAACCAAATGTTAACTAATTATCTAGAAGTTAACAATGTATTGGACGAAAACCAAGCAGGTTATCGGAAAGGTTACTCTACCTCGGACCATTTGTTTGCTCTCCAAGCAGTTATTGATATTATAAGAAAGGAAAAACAAAAGGTTTTTTGTGCCTTCATAGATTTTTCGCAGGCTTTTGATAAAGTCTGGAGAGCTGGTCTATGGCACAAACTCCTGCAAAACTCTATAAACGGTAAGTTATACAAAGTCATTAACAATATGTATAAAAATATCAAATCAAGTGTTACTCATAATGGTTGTTCATCCGTCTCATTTGTCTCTGAAATCGGCGTACGCCAGGGTGAAAATTTGTCCCCTGTCTTATCTTCAATGTACCTTAATGATCTACGATCACATCTGGAACATAATGGTGCTGCTGGAGTAGAACTGGTTGATCCCCAGGATCTTACTTTATGGCTTAAACTACTAGTCCTACTCTCTGCAGATGACACCATTTTATTAGCAAACTCCTCTACTGATCTACAAAATAGTGTAGATTTATTCAAAGCCTATTGTGATATTTGGCATCTCCATGTCAATACTAATAAAACTAAAGTTGTTGTCTTTGGGGCACGTAAACTAAATAATTTCAGCTTTACTTTGGGTAACGATAACATTGAAGTAGTTGAAAAATACCACTATCTGGGAGTTACATTTTCAAGCAATGGCTCTTTTCTAAAAGCCAGGAAACATGTTGTAGAACAAGCGACTAAGGCTATGTACATCTTATTCACGAGATCAAATAATAGTGACTTGCCAATCGATCTGATTATCAAGTTGTTTGATGACACGGTTCTCCCTATTCTTACATATGGATCCGAATTTGAAATCTTTGGTTATGAAAATGCTGAAATTTTAGAAAAAGTGCATAATAACTTCTTGCGCAAAATCACAAAATCGAGGAAATCAACTCCTTTGTATATGCTGATGGGAGAGTTAGGAAGATATCCTATTTCAATCATAATTAAATCTCGCATGATCTCATTCTGAAATCGCTTTATAACCGGAAAATCTTTTAAACTTTCATTCCAAATATAACAATACGTGATTAATCAAACAAATTCAGAATTCGAATGGATAACTGAAATAAAAAAATATATTAAACTCCGTTGGTCTTTCAGATATATGGCAAAACCAGGAACATGTTACTAGAAAAACAATACATAAACAGGTAAAACAAGTTTTAATCGACCAATATAAACAATTATGGTCTGCACAACTAAGGGATTCACACAAGGGTAGAATATACAATAGTATTAAAGATATCCGTCATTTTGAAGATTATCTCAAAGTACTCGATAGCACCGACTTGTTAACGCTATACAAATTTAGAACCGCTAGTTTTAAGCTTCCTGTTGAATGTAGCAGATACGACGGCACTTCTTATGAAAGCCGACAATGTAACCTCTGTATATAGAAATCAAGTGGGATCAGAATCACACTATTTACTCGAATGCACCTTTTTCTCTGAGCAAAGAGCACAATTCCTTAATGCTACTTCTTTGAAAATTGAACATAGTTCACAAAAACATTGTCTTAACAATCAAACAAAAATCGGCACTAAAACATTTGTGTAAATTCCTTAGAGAGATAATGAAATGTTTTGTATAGCGTAGTTTTTCGAACATCACCAAATTGCTCCGAATGGAAGGGAAAAAACTTATAACGTTGGTTTTCATTCTTTTTCTCCCTTCTTCCTATTAATTTTCTTTTTTTTTCTCCATTTCTTTTTTTCTAAATTTTTGTATATTTACTATTTACAATGATTATTGTATTATGCACGCTCATAATTTAATGGTCATTACATATTGTGTCTTTATAACATGAAACGTTTCTTTGAGGAAAATGTTTATCACCTTTATCAAATGACCTGTATTTCAGATAAATTCAGAGATTAATTTATTGATTAAATACTCATTATGTGAATCTGCAACAACGCAAGTTGAAGCTTTCACATGGCGAACTTTCCTCTCTATTTACAATCAACAGCATATCAGTAAATATCCCGCATGGATATGTGTATATATATGTACTACATTAACCGGTAATATGTTTTGCATTCTTTTTTTCTTTCCACATTTTCTTTCTCCTATCTGTAAATGTTTTGACTAAGGGGCTTTTATTATCACGATAATTGTAATAATGTACACTCATGAATACATTGCTATTTCATAATGTGCCTTTATAACATGGAATGATACCTCGAGGAAAGCTTTTATCTCCTTTACCAAATGTTCTGTATTTTAGATAAATTCTCTAATAATTACCATCAAGTAAACGCGCTTAAAGTGAATCTGCAACATCGTAGTGTTAAACTTTGACATGGCATACTTTCCTCTCTCGTTATATTCAACAGCATTGCATTAAATATCATGCTGCAGAGAAATATCTCTCTCATGCGTGATTTTTAATAGTTTTGCTGTCTAGAGCCCAAACAGTGTTGTACCTGGAAATGTGACATATTTATGGTAAACGGCTCGAGTCTACCCCTCCTTGATTGAATGAAGTTGTATTCTGTAAATACCTGGTGTAATAAAAGTTGTGTTCTTGTTCTTGCAGGAAAGCTTCCACCAGATCCAAGAACGTTCGTCCATCCAATACAAGGTATTGTAAACATAATAACCTTGCTATAAAAAAGATTTATTACTAAGAGCTTTCATTTATTATTACCCCAAATGGTAATAAAGAGTCTTGGGAAAACATTGAAACTACAGGAGATCTTGCTCATTATGGCGACATTCTTCTCAAGATACATTAGTTTCAGTGTGTTATGATCTTTTGCTAAGTGAGTCGGGGTTTTTTTTCGGTTCAATTTTTACTTGAAATATGGTAGTTTAGGTCGTGGAACATTGGTTATAATTCTCATTTTCAGTGTTTTAATGTTCTACTTATATTTCACCCAAGCTGTCGATGTAACATTATGTAGTTGAAAGCTCAAACCATTACTTTGTATATATAAATCGTTTCTAAGGTCTCATAAAGGTTACAACAGACATATGGGGTTAACTGTCCCAAAGAAAAACACAGCAGAAAACAACAACCAAAAAAGCACAAAGCATATTTCTTGATTAATTGAAAAGAAAGATTGTGTCAATGAGACAATCGTTTAATATGGAACAGTTTATCAATCTATCACAATAGCTCCCAAAGTCGTCAATATTTTCACAGGGGTACCTGAAGCCGTTATTTGTTTACATCGGATTCTTAAGTCGTTAATTCGCCACAGTGAATTCTTACGTTGTCAGTTAGCAAAGTGGATCATGAAGTCTATAAGATCCAAAGTATTCAGGTTAAGTGTTTGCTTTGACGCCAAATGGGTCTTGGATTCGATTATTTCAACGGAGAGTAGAACTAAACTTGAATCTTTTTATATAAAACGTCCGATCAAATGAGCCCAGACCTAGTTAACATTACATTTAAATATTGTTTATTGACCTTTTAAAAGCATTGCTGTCATACAATTTTAATTATTTCTTAAAGAAAAAGTTTATATGCATAAATTTCTTTTCAAACAGAACGTGTCCGCCTGTTACTCCAGACCCGGAGGAGCATTATTACGAAGAGTGAGAATCCTTAATAAATAGCTAAAAGTGGTTTGTTATAATTACCATTCGAGAAGAACAAAATCATCAGCTATAAATTACCTTCTATACACAATATTGATTACATAGAGCTTTGATTTATTTGTTACCGCCCATGTGGAGATATTGCCTAGAAAATGCTTTAAACAACAATATATCTTGCTCATAATGACGATATTCTTCTCAAGATACATTTGATTCAGTGTCTAATTATCTTTTGTTTAGCGTGTCATTTTTCTTTTTTTTTCATAATTTCTTACAAAATACTTTTTTCTTGAAAATGGATGTTGTGGTCGGAAAACATTGGTCAAAATGTTCATTTTCATTGCTTTAGTTTACTGCTTATATCTAAGAGGCATCTTTTAAATCTTTTATCCCAAGCAGTCAATGTTACATGTAGTTGAAATCTCAAACCAAGTCTTAATATTGGTTTTTGTCTAGCTCTAATAAAACGTAACAGCAAAAAACAAAAATTCAATAGCTTAAAAGGTAGATTTCTTGAAAAATAACGTAGAAGCATTCTCGAAGAGAAAATAGTTTCATATGGAGCAGTTCATCAATTTATCACAGTGAATACCAAAATTGTAAAATTATCATAGTTGTACCTTATGTTGTCATATCTTCACTTTGGATCCTAAAGTTGTCAATGTTTTAAGTGGAACCTGAAGTCGTTTGTTTGATCCTTAAGTCGTCAATTTTCAAAGTGGATTCTAAAGTCTAAAATAAAAAAAGAATATTTAGGTAAAGTGTTTGCTTCGATACCACATGGGTCATGGGTACGATCAATTTACGGACAATGGATTTACACTTGATTCTGTTTACAGACAACGTCCAAACAAATGCGCACAATCATATCTAACTTTACCTTAAACGATGGATTATTGGCTTAAATACTATATTGCTGCCATACCCTTTAAATTGTTTGTTTAAGAAAAATAGTATATACTTAAATATATTTCTTTTTTTAACAGTTTTTGTAGGAATCAAAGTCCAGATCAGGAGCAGCATCCGCCGAGCACAAGGTGAGAATCACCAAGAAAGAAAGAATGCTTGTTTGTTATGGATTCAATTCGAGAGTGTTATTCTGTCAGTATTTGAAATATTACCTTTAATACTTTGAATTGTTTTAGAAGTACAAAATGTTCTGATCCAAATAACCTTCTTTACAAAGTATTGATTACTTAGAGCTTTCGTTTATTTGTTACCACATATGGGAAGAAAAGTCTTCTGAATCATTGATACCACAGGAAATATTGCTCTAAATGGCGATACTCCTATCAAGATACATAAGTTTCAGTATATAATTCTGTTTAGTGTGTTATTTTTTTTCATAATTTCTAACAAAATACGTTTTTCTTAAAATACGGAAGCTGAGATGTATATAGATTTATTGTATACATGTTATATAAAATAGTATTCTTAGTCAATGTTCGAAAACGTAGTTGATGACATTAAGAAGGCAATCATTGGTGAGTTCTTAAGAACAGAAAACACAGTTATTCTTACTTTCCACAAGTAAAACAACAAGATGCAAATGTGCCTATTAACACAATCCACTTAATCTAAACTACTGGTTTCAATCGAAGGGATTACCTTTTCATTGATCCCTTTTCTGATCTTTTCTTTCGCACGTACCTGTGCAATATGACACTAAATTGTTTTAACTAAAGAAACATAAAAGCGCAAGCCATCATTAACCGACTTCTCCAAATTTCTTATATGTATACCTCATTATATAGGGCTTCAGTCTTAATTGTTTGACTTGATTGTTTGAATATCGTAAATCTTACTTTGGATAAAGAACATTTGTAAATTATTTGCAGGAAAGATTCCCCTGTGTACGTTAACCCAAACCAAAAAGGTAAGGTATTTTGAGCGTATACTCTTTCTAAACAATGTATTGATTACTTAGAACTTTCATTAATTTGTTACACACACCAAAAATGTGAAGAGACAGTCTTGGGAATCATTGAAAGAACAGCATATCTTGCTCATAATGGCGACATCCTTTTCAAGATACGTTAGACTCAGTGTGTAATGAACTTTTGTGTGATTTCTTTCATAATACTAGCAAAATTCTTTTTTCTTGAAATATGGCAGTGAAAGTCGTGGAACATTGGTTATATTTTTCATTTTCAATGTTTTAGTTTACTGCTTATATTTTAGAACCACAATATTATTTCATATTTCATCCTTAGCAGTCGATGAAACATTATGTAGTTGAAATCTCAAACCATTCCTTGTTTTGGAATAGACTGGTTCAAATGAAACGCAACAGTTAACAACAACTAAAATAGTGTAAAAAATATTTCTTGAAATATACGTAGCACCTTAATGTCGAAAAGGCAATGGAGCAGTTTATTAATTTATCACAGTGATTCCTAAAATTGAAATAGTTTATAGTATATCCCAAAATCGTCAAATTGTCACAGTGGATCTTTAAATCGCCATTTTTTCACTTTGAATCCTAAAGTCGTCATTATTTCACAGTGGATCCTAAAGTCGTTAATTTGTCACCGTGATATCTAAAGTCGTCTATTAAAACAGAGGATCCTGAAGTCAAAAATAACAAAAGCATTGAGGTTAAACGTTTGTTTTGGTATCACATAGGTCATGGGTACGATCATTTAAACGGAATGTGGAATTCAAATTGATTCTAATTATAGACAACGTCCGAACAAATGAGCACACTCATATCTAAATTTATCTTTAATTATTGATTATTTGCTTTTTAATGCTTTCTTTAAAACCATGTATTTGTATGTATTTCTCTTCAAACAGTATGACTTGGGTTGAAATAGACGACCGGCTGAAGCAGTCTTACACAACCTTAGAAATCCCAAAGGAGAAATAATGCGAGTCGGTTTGGGATTCCATTCGATGTTTGACAGTGGTTCTGTCTATGTTTGAAATATTATGTTAAATACTTTGAACTGAGTTCTGCTTCAAATTAACAAAAGAGAGAGAATTCAGCGGAAACGAAAAGAAATCCTCAGTTATTGGATTTGTAAATATGTTTGTTACATCGAAAGTGTTGCTTGTATTTGCATTTTAGTTATATTTTGATTTGTCTAAAACTTGTTCTTCAGATTATCATTACTGATTACCGTCAAAGGTACTATTGTATCTCTGTAGATAAACATAATAAAAGGAAGCCCTTCGTAACAAAGAACGGCATGCAGTATTCTTATACAGAAATCATTCAGAAATAGAAATTGCTGCCCAACACTTTTTCATGCCGAAAAACTCATAAAGTAGCATTATGCCAATCTGTCCATGGTACAATTTAGAGGAAAAAGATACATAGGCCTAACCTTTGTGGTAAAAAAATTCTAGCTCTACTTGCAACGAGTTCGAAAATATTTTCACCCAAAACATTTTTTTTTCTTAAAAGGACGTTCTCGGTAGTTTTATCTGCGCACTTCATCTGCGCATCCAAGGGAGATGATAATATGTTACCGAAGAGAAACTTTCATAGTAGTCGGATAACTGTTTTTATTTGGATGAAATTAACTGTATGCAATTTGTTTCAAAGGTTAATCATATTATCCATAAAACTATAAAAGGTTATTAACATTATTATATATTTTCCATGTATGTTAAGCCCCCAGCTTATATGTTTCAAGTTTAAAGTTATTTAAACCGTTTTTATAAATGTTTTTCATAAACGGTTACCATGGAAACTGTCCTTTTACAGAAAAACTAACTCGTTAACATATACTTTCTTTTGCATTTTGTATTTCAAGATTGAATTTTACTTCACATACTGAAAAATAAGAAAATTCAATGAAAGAAATTTTCAAATATCTTCATTTATTTGTAATATACAGATCAATTTTCATTGTTTTTGTCGAACGCAAAAAATTGAAAAACTAATTTGGATTACAAAAATTATTCAGATTGTAATAATTTGAAAAAAAACATTGAATTATAAAGTATTGACTATACGAATTCAAGTTTTTTGTGTTTATAAACTTTCCAGAAGTTATTCTATCACTTTTGACGATGGTATGGTCATTTTGACATTTTTGCTACAAACGTTACCATGGAAACTGTCATTTTACGAAAAAAACTAACTCGCCGACCTGCATTTTTCTTTTCATTTTTGAATTTACAATAAAATTCTTAATAGCATATCAAAAATTTAGAAAATTCCATGAAAGGATTATTTTCTTATAAAACTGTAGAACTGACCCAGTCTTTTCAGAAAAACGAACATTTCCGTTAAATGCCGATTATAACCGAAGACGTGTCGATTTCCGTTTATCAAGTTATTAATTATCATGCATGCAAACAAAAACAACACTGAGAAAACAAAACACGCTAGAAGAGAAAAAGGGCTACGTAACTTTTTGTTCTTTGCTTTAGGTAGATATTATGCAAATTAGACTATACAAGTGTTTACGGAACTGTCCGAATCACTACGAAGTCTTTTAAAAACCGAAACTAGGATGTTTCTGTAATAACCATGGTTTCTTCAACATGTTCTTTTATTTTTGTGTGTCTATAACAGATTTGACTGTACAACAATCGATCAAAGCGGAATTAGGGCCCAAAATGATTTTCACCACTAAACTCGTTACCAAAAAAGAGCATTAAGTAACTTTAATATAGCATGTTATTTAAAAAAACCCAATCAAGAAGGCAAAATGGCTATGATGGTCAAAGTGTTTTCTTGTCAATTTGATAAATTACATGTATGTCATTTTTCTATGACTTTTCATGAACGAATAAGGGCCTGTCTCACAAAGGTTCGGACGACATTTTTTTTTCATACAGAGAAAACAAGTGTCGCAGAATAGCATTAGACCTGAACAGAACCTGAGTTTTGTCTGCGAAATCTTTATCGTACTTTTTAACGTATGTCTATTTCATCATTCACAAAAACAAAGTAACCTTTGAGATTCAAAGGACACAAATTATGTAAACGTGAACCTTAAGTGTTACACGTCTTTGTAAGACGGGTCCCAATTAGAGAGTTTTTTTCTTTTTAGATTATTGTTTTGTATCTGAAACAATGTTAGAAAACCTATTTTCATTGTTGGATAAAGGTCTATTAAACAGTTATGAGTAGATTTGAGTTTTCTTTTAAATACCATATTGCTTAAGCTGTGGAGACATTTGATGGGAACCTATTTGTTCCATTTTACTATCAATCGGTGTACCCAAAATATTTTGTTTGGACTTAAGTACCCATCTGTTCTGACCATCTTTTGATATCTAGAAAGTCTAGGATAATGGAACATGTACTTATATAGACAACGCACATCATTTTTTCATATCTGAAAAAATTGGACCGGCACGTGTTAATGATTCAGGAGACCTTAAATAAGATATGTTCCTATAATGGAATAAGAACCTCGAAATCCTGGTTTGAATTGACCCTTCGCTCTGCTTTTTCATTCCCGCTTTAAAAGATTGTACTGCTCGCACAGCTAACCCATTAGATGCCGGATGATATGGGGCGGACCTAATGTGATTAATTCCATTTTTCCTCATGAATTCCGCAAATTCACTGCTCGCAAAAGAGGGACCATCATCCGAGACCACCGTATCTGGCAATCCTTGGTTCGCAAATGACTGCCTAAGATGCTCGATAGTTATCTCAGTGTCCGATGATCGCGACGTGTGGACATCCATCCACTTAATGTACGCATCAACTATTATAAGGAACATTTTCCCCATAAATGGTCCTGCATAGTCAATGTGTAAACGCGACCAGGGTCTCATGGGCCACTCCCATGGTTGCAACGACTGTTTTGGCATGTTGCTGTTTTGCAAACATGCTGTACATGATTTAGCTGTCTGTTCAATTTCTTTGTCTAAACCAGGCCACCATATGTATGAACGAGCTATGGCTTTCATCTTACGCATTCCTACATGTCCTTCGTGTAACTGGTCCAGTAATAGTTTTCTCCCTTGATTTGGAACAATCACTCTGGATCCCCATAGAATGCATTCATCAACGACACTTAACTCATTACGCCTGTGAAAATATGGTTTCAAATTCTCATCTTGCGTTTCATGTGGCCATCCCTGTTGAATAAAATCTTTCATTGTACTTAATAGTCTATCATGATTTGTCCATTGTGCAATTTGCTTTGCTGTCACTGGGCTGGTTTCATTCAAAAAGTTCATCAGCAAAGTTGTTTCTCCTGGTATCGGGGAATCTTTATCTTCACATTTCACCGGGAACCGACTCAGGCCATCAGCATGCCCTATACTTGTACCAGATTTGTAGATCAGTCTGTAGTTATACGCACTTAATATCAGAGACCATCTCACAATCCTTGCTGAAGCTAACATAGAAATGCCATTGTCTTCCTTAAATAGACCTAACAGTGGTTTGTGGTCAGTTATTATGTCAAATGTCCTATTGGCATACAGGTACTGGTGAAATTTGTTCACACCAAATATCACTGCAAGTCCTTCCTTCTCTATTTGACTATAGTTTCTTTCACTTTTACTTTAAGTTCTTGACGCGAAAGCGATTGGTTTCTCTCTGCCGTCTCCCATTTCGTGTGATAACACTGCACCAATGCCATACGGAGATGCGTCACATGTTGATACCATTTCTTTATTTTCATCATAGTGCACCAGTAAATCCGATTCCACAAGCATTCGTTTGGAGGCAGTCCATGCTTTCTCTTGTCCACTACCCCAATTGAACTTTGCCCCTTTCTGTAAAAGCTCATATAATGGTGCTAATACTGATTAAATCCTTGGTAAAAATCTTGAGTAGTAATTTATCAGACCGAGATAACTCTGCAATTCTTTCTTATTATCTGGTCTCTCCATCTGTTCTATGGCTTCGATTTTCTCTTTCAGTGGTTCAATACCCTTCTCGGATATCTTGTGTCACAAGTAAATGACTTCAGTACTTTTAAACACACATTTACTCCTTTTTAATCTCAGGCCAGCCGTTTGAAGTCTCTTCAAAACTTCCCTAACACGCCCATCATGTTCTTGAACCGAGCTACCAGCCACTAGAATATCACCAACCCGGACTCTAACTCCCTCTTATCCTTGTGATATGTTGTCCATCACTCTTTGAAAGATTCCTGGACTGGACGAGATACCATAACAAAGACGATTATATTCATATAGGCCTCGATGCGTATTAATGGTTGTATACCTTTTCGAATTGTCATCGAGTTCAATTTGTTGGTAGGCATTACTCAAGTCTAACTTAGTAAAGTATTTTCCCTTAATATTTGCAAATAAATCCTCCACTTTAGGAATATTTACTTTTACTTTAGACTATTTCTGGTGGTTTTGGCTGCAGATGGCTTTTTACCAATTCAGTCAACTGGTTGAAAGACTTGTCGCCAGGTTTCGCAGGTGCCAGTTAGTCACTGAGTAATTTGTACACCTTACCGCCAGATACCGACAGGAAGATTACCTTCTTCTCTCCGTTGTCATCTATTTCGTTTGCCTCAAAATAGTGATTTTGCCTCAAAATAGTGATTCAGTCTCTCAACGTAGTGAGTCCAGTCCTCAGTCTCGAATTGAAATTCATCGATCCGACCGAAGGTAGCCATTTTACCTTTAGATATTCGACAGCTCTGGGTACTTTTTTACCTCGTCGCCAATTTTGTTACGTCTTTACGTAACATAAATAAAGTAAAAGACTGATTTTTTACAAATCTTTATTGTCATTACTCCACGTTTTCCTGGATAAGGCCAAAACTAATCTCCTTATTGAAGAGTATTCATTTATCAAAGTTCCGTTGTATAAGGGAGTTAACTCAGAAGTATGAAGCATTGCTCTCCCTTTAACTATAAAAGACTTCAATATACCACAGGAACGTTTCTGTATCATTCACTAGAATTTTATATTTGTCTCCTTTTTTCATAGTGAGCGGAAAACCCATACCCCATTTGAAGTGATGTATGCATGTGTATCTTTTATTCATATGATATTCCGAATGCTAGATAACCGAATCTTTTATTAGAATTGCCTGGCAATATCCTCCGTTTGTGTTTCTAGAGATAAACGAACAAAAGAAGCAGTGTGGTGGCACCATTTCAATTAGGGAAAAGAATCAATAGGGTGTTTGACGTCATGACTCTTCCATAATAAAGATACACTATAACTGTCGTGTTCAATGTGGCAGCGGTTGTAAAAGGTAATTCGTCCAAGTATTTAATACATCATTGATTGGCTGAGCAGTTATAATTAAAAAGAAAGATTTAAACAACAAAATTATAGTTTTGAAAAAGAATCGTCCTTCACGGGATTCGAATGCTTTTAATGCTTCAAACATGGTTTTGATTAAAGCAATTATAGCGCTCCTTTATACTTATATTGTTAATTATTATACAGATAAATTGAGACTGTAACACGTTCATATGATGCTTTTAAATAGTGAATAGTAAAATGTTTGTTTAGAATTGGCGTAAAACAAGGTCAGCTGAGAAACTTTAGGAAAGAATAAAACCCAAGAAATTCACCATTTTGAATGTTCACGTTGTTAAAATTAGATAAATGACAGTCTTTTTATGTGTTCCACGTGATTCCACGTGATTATTCTAACCAGGTTACCACCACTCATTAGTCCGAACGCTCCTTGTTATTTGAGGTGTTACTCAAATGTAAACAATGAAGTTAAATTCGCGGGGACCAAATTTGTGAAAATAGCACTTTGGAAAAAACACATAATACATAGTGCAGTGTCACAACCCGTTTTGAAATAAAGTTGCAAAATGAAATAAAATTATTTCAATACGCGTCGCAATGACATGAATTTATTTCAATTCGCTAACAACCCGTTTTGAAATAAAATTGCAAATTGAAATAAACTTATCAAAAATTTATTTTGTATAAAGATATTAAAACCAAATTGACACATGTGATAACTGAAGTCGGTTTAAGGTATTTCCGAAAGTCTATGACCCATTCTGACCGTTGATGGCCATGATAGACTTACATAAAAAATTTGTGTAAAAGTTCAAATATTGTCTTCTAGTCATGGCAATGCGACCCGTATGTGACTGATGGATGTCTAGGAGTGACTTTTATGAGACTGAGATAGATTTTAACCATATAATGAAGAAAGTTCAAATTGAAATAAAATCATTTCAAAACGCGTAGCGATGACATAACTTAATTTCAATTTGCTTACAACCCGTTTTGAAATAAAATCACAAATTGAAAAAAACTTTTCAAAAATGTATTATATGTAAAGATATTGACTTTAAACTGAAACATGTGATGACTGGAGACAGTTTAAGGTCTTTTCAACAGTCTTCGACCCATTCTGACTGTTGATGACCATGATAGACCAACATAGGAAATTGGTGTAAATGTTCAGAAATCTCCTTCTATGTGTGGAAATATAATCTGTGTGTGTCTGAATGACGCTGAGAAGTGACTTTATTAGACTAAGATTAATTAAAACTTTATCATTTTAGATTGTTCAAAATGAAATAAAATTATTTCAAAACGCGTCGCGATGACATAACTTTATTTCAATTTGCTAAAACCAGTTTTGAAATAAAATCAAAAATTGAAATAAACTTATCAAACCTCTATTATATATTTCAATTAGGACTTTCTTCATTATATGGTTAAAATTAATCTCAGTCTTATGAAAATCCCTCCAAGACATCAATCAGTCACATACGAGTCGCATTGCCATGACTAGAAGGTGATATTTGAACTTTTACACAAAATTTCTATGTTAGGTTATCATGGCCATCAACGGTCAGAATGGGTCAACCACTATAGAAAATACCTTAAACCAGCTTCATTCATCATATGTGTCAATTTGAGTTTAATATCTTTTTATAAAATACAGATTTTATAAGTTTATTTCAATTTGCGATTTTATTTCAAAACGGGTTGTGAGCAAATTGAAATAAAGTTATGTCATCGCGACGCGTCTTGAAATAATTTTATTTCATTTTGCAACTTTATTTCAAAATGGGTTGAACCATAGCTCTCCTCATTCTTCAAATATTCGATCTAAAAATTGTCCACATTGTTTAAATTTAATATAACATTGAATAATGAAGTATTGAATGTATGAATTCATGTTTTTTATGTCTATAAACCTTCCAGAAATTATTTAATTACCTTTGAAGATGGTAAGGTCTTTTTGACATGTTTGCCCCTTACCGTTACCATGGAAACTGGCAATTTACTAAAAGTTTAATTTATAGACCTGTATTTTCTTTTCATTTTTGAATTTACAATGAAATTCCATATAACATATCAATTTAGAAAACATTTAGAAAATTCTATGAAAGGATTATTTTCTTATACCATAAAATGTTTTAAGTTTGTGTGCCAGTCTATGTCTATGTCTATGTTTTTATTGCATTTAAACCAGTTTGGTCATCTTATAGTCAATTCATTTAGAACACAGACCTAGAACTGTGAACATCAGACAATTAGCAAAGGGTACTTTCTTTTGTTTCTTTGTTAACTTTTGCGCCATGCTGAATTGACTCTAATATGCTGGAATGAATAATTTCTTTGGCTATGCACCATTTAAGTATCTTAATAGTGTCATTATAGTTTTCATGCATTCTATGAAATATAGCATTTGAGCTTCTGCAACGAGTCAAGTCTTATTTATAGTTCATTTCACTTTATTAAATGGTTTGCAATGATTCTTGTTACTGACAGCACCATGTGTTGACGAGTACGTGAGTTGGTGGGAGCGAGCAATTTCATAAATTGGTAAGTTCCATTGTGTGCTGTGCTGTATTGTCCATTTCATGTGTTTAATTTCATTAGCTTTTACTTGAGAAATAAACGTCATCTACATTCATCAGTTTCCTAACTGTAGTTTTAAAAGGACAACCAATTGGTCTTGTTAAATAGTAATTTAAGAGTAATTGATTGTCATTAAGAGTTCTAAGGGTATTCATTAATTGAGCCTCCTTTAGAGAAAATATGAGAAATGGGTTTCTTTATTACTTATGGTTTGTTCATTGTTGTATTTTAAAGCCACTTGTGTCATCAATGATGAAGACATAGAGTGGTTACATTGGTGCCAAACGTAAATGACCCATGAGACCTACAGTGATAAGATACTCCATGCTTTTTCCACAGACAAAGGCTGTTCCCACGCATTTCAATAATTGTGTGGGGGAGTATGATGTGGGGGTCTCCATTGAGAAGGTCGAGTCAGAAATGAAATTTTTCAGTAATGTAACAGCTTTTTTGGATTCACCAGTACTAGGCTAGGGCTCTGAATGTCTTGCTTAAGGTCAATCCCACAAGATAAGAATTTACGACTTATCCAAATTAAAAGAATACATTCATATAAGACTTAAATATGAAACATTGATACATGGATAGGTTACAGGTAACAAGAAATATGAACATGAAATTCCTAGATATTTCATTAAGTAGTTGCTTTTCAAAGTTTTAGTACAACTGTATAGTTTATACTCACAATTCCCCTGAACCTGTGACGTGCTGGTCCTACTCTGTGGCAAGCATCATCTGTTCTCTTTCTTCCAGAAAACTGTTGGGATAGACACATCTCCTCTGAAAAATGAAAAAAAAAATTAAATAGGGTTTAACACCATCAACACTTTCAGTTCAGTATTCAATGAAAACAAGCAAATGTATTGCCCTCCAGCCATTCCGATCTTATTCTATGCTCTGAGAAAATGATTTATTCAACTGTAAGGATCAACAGCACACTGTTTATAGAATAATAAATCAATTTATGGTTGATGGCAAGTTGTGCACACTAAGATATCATTTGATACAGTTACTCATTTTGTCAACATTGTCATAAACTGTCAGCTTTGAAATCAATTTAACTCATTTTCCAATATGAGAATTGAGACCATATCTTATTGAAAGCAAAATCATTCTTCAATTTAAACAAGAGCTTTCCAATAAGACAGCATGCTCGACTATTTGGCAATGTCTGAGAGGGGTAAAGGTCAGTGAAATTATTGTTTCTAAACTATGAGGGTGCAAATACATGTAATGAATCCCTACAATAGCTGTTGAGAAACAAATCATGCATGCAGAGTTTTAACCAAGAATCTTTAAGTACAAAGGACCGCATAATTAGCTTAAAACAAGAGATTTAAAACTTGGTCAGGGACCTTAGAATTTGACCCTTAACACGTGTAAAGTATCAATCCATTTCAAACAGTGGTTCATGAGATACAAACTTGCATGTAAAAACATAACCAATATTTTCTAAGTACAAAAAGCCGCAAGATTTGCTTAAATTTTAAATTAAAGGTTTGAAACTTGGTCAGGGACCTTAAATTATGACCCTGAACACAATTGTGAAGTATCAACTCATTCACTATAGTAGTTCATGAGATACAAACTTGCACAAAAAAACTTGACCAAGATTTTTTTAAGGACAAAAGGCCGAATAATTTGCCTAAATTTAATACAAAGGATTTGAAACTTGACCTGGGACCTTAGATTATAACATTGAAGACATGTGTGAAGTATCAATCCATTCCATACAGTAGTTCATGAGATACAAAATTGCATTTAAAAACTTAACCAAGATTTTCCAAGTACAACAAGATGCATAATTTGCTTAAATTCAAACTTAGAAATATAAAGAGATATAAAATTTGTCAGGGACCTTACAGTATGACCCTGAACACATGTGTGAAGTATCAAACTATTCCATACAGTACTCTGAGTAATTAATGAGATACATACGTGCACGTAAAAACTTAACCAATGTGTGACGCCGACAGCGCTGCCGACGCCTGTGTGAGTATAGTAAAGCTCTCCTTATTCTTCGAATAGTCAAGCTAAGAAATGGAAATGTTTTTCTATGCAATATAACCTGCGTAGCTCAGTGGTTAAGGTGGTGGGCTTAGAACACGGGGTCCCGGGTTCGAGCCCCACCGAGGCCATTTAGTTTCGTGGGAGTGGCCCTTAGTTTAAACATATTTTATTTGTACTAGTACAAAAAGGATTGTGACGAAAGCAAAATGCTTATATTGCCACTTTCCAACAACATCATTTACAAACATTAAACATATATTAAACTAATAACTACTTACAAAAATGTGGAGAGAGAGAGAGAGAGAGAGAGAGAGAGAGAGAGAGAGAGAGAGAGAGAGAGAGAGAGAGAGATGTGGGTTGTTTACACGTTGGGGGAATATATGTCTTTTATATGGAAAGCTAATTAATTATCGAATCGTTTACTATCTTTAATAAATGTTTGTACACTAATGAAAATGTGTTTGTTCTCGTTAAAGGTTAAATTATCGCTTCCGAAAAGTAGTATATTCTGGTCAATTTCAATTGGTAGGTGAGACAACGATTGAAATAAATTATTTCTGTTGTTAATATATAACGGACATTCAAGAAAATAATGTGGCCCTTGGCAAGTCACTTCAGAGCCCTAGCCTAGTACTGGTGTATCCAGGAAAGCCGTTTCAGAGCTGAAATTGTAGGAACGGCCCCGACGAAGAGAACCCATATTGGACCTGTGTTGGGTAATGACTCTACGCTAAGGTAAGCTAATTCAAAAGAAATATATCATCAATAAAGTGGGCTTTAACTATTGTAAAATCCAATGTT
This sequence comes from Cerastoderma edule, assembly GCA_947846245.1. NCBI lineage: Eukaryota > Metazoa > Mollusca > Bivalvia > Cardiida > Cardiidae > Cerastoderma > Cerastoderma edule. Next base: position 50,011,607 of record OX401406.1, read on the forward strand.
TATTTTTATTGGACTTTGAGAAATACTTTGACACAAAAGTGTATGTTTTTATTTTTATTTTTAATTTTTAATTCAAAAACAGGAAAGAAAATCTAATCAATAGCTGTTGGAGAACAGCTCAGAAATAAATAAATTGACACAGATTGCATTTTATTTTCTGTTGGGGCACCATAAAGACAAAATTAAGAAATCAAAATAGTGTCATACTTTTCTAATTCTGATTTTCAGATTAAAAGCACAAAACGGCAATTCAAAATCGATCGATAAGACAAGATTATGTAAAATAAACTTATATACCACCAAAAAATGGCATCAATTGCCGTCAAACAATTAAAAAACGCTTAATAGGTTTTTCTCATTCCAGTGCGCATGCGCAAAGTAAATCTATCGGGATCAAAAAAAATCGTCACTTAGTGTTCATTTATACATCATAGTGTTAATAAAATCATTCTTACAAAATTAATATGCGGAATAGACATGTTATGTGCATGGATTGCTTAAAAAAGGATTATTTCACAACTGTGAGTGAAATAATTTGATAATTTTCAATAACAATTGCAATATGGGTCTTCAAATGGTGCAACACCATTTTTGTCGCATTTGTTCTCCATTAAATGAATGATTATCGTTCGAAAGTTTGACATGACAGGAGATATTGTCCGATACAAAAATTTCCCAATATTTTCTGATCGTGTCAAATTAGTTTGACTAGGGTTATCATAATAATGTTATCTATCATGTAAGTGTTGAAATTGATTTTGCTCCAACAAGTAATCACTGATGAGCGTGGAATCGTTATGTTGGTGGCAAACCAGATATCAGCCACAAGACGTTAAGACATCTTCTCTGTCTAGATCGTCTGTCCCACCAGAAAATAAAACAGACTTCTCGAAAATCTAACAGCCCAAGTAGGACCAAACTGAACACTTTCTTCTTTGTAGATATATTCTTCTCCTCAAAAGCAATAAGCGACCTTCAGGTATAGTGTTGGCAATTGCTTTTTGTATTGACCTTGTATTAACCAGAACCGTGCTAAACCTTGTTGTAGCTTTCATCTTATAAAATACTACTGGCAATACATTGCTTGAGTTTTCAATTTGATAGTGAATACTTTAAACGATATTTTAATATATTGCAACTATATCCTGCATCTGGGTTTGGCACATACTGGTTTGTCTCTTAAATGTTTACTTATTGTGTACTGATGGGCCTTATGTATCAATAAAGGATTTATCGATCTATCTTTATGTAAAAATCTGTCAGACCAAAGAAGGTCTCTGTCAGACCTCAGGGATTTCAGCCAGTCAAGGGTCTTGGGCCTACGGAGTTTGCATCTTCATATCGAATTTTGGCTAGCACACGTGCAAGATACGAATTTCTATTTTGGGCAAAACCACGAGTCCATAATTCATACTGATTGCATATTATTTCTTCCAAGAAGTGTTTAATTATCATGTAGAGAAAGTCCAAGTCTGATTTTTCAAATGTCATAAGGATTACTCGGTCAGACCATGTGCTCAAAATAAGTGTAAAACAGACGCCATTTCTATTTGGGACGAGCGGCCATAACTGAAATTTGTCGTCTCACTGCGTCTTAACTTTACGCAGACCTCGGTTAAAGTCTCTCCTCAGAACAATTCACAGTAAATCATTCAGCATTTTACAAACTAATATAACGTTTAGTGAGTCTTTTGAATGGTTTACAAGCGTAAACAGCTTACCAATTCCTCCGCTAAGAATTACCATGTGGTCGGTCGGAACATGCGCGAGAAAGAGGAGTTCGAACGGGAATTAAAGAAAAGGCACGTGACATGATATTGACATGAAATTTACATGGACACCATGCGACATCTAGTAACAGTGCGGCTAAATCGTCGTATCTGTAGGGGTTTAAAGAGTGAGATACAGGTGTTTTAGACTCGACAGAAACGCAAATGGAACTAAATGATGATATACATCCTATCGAAAAAAAAATTCTAATGAACTGACAAAAAGAACTCTTAATGAGCATTTCTCGTTATGCACGATAGCATGTATGCATTTCTAGATTAACAACGTGTGTTATACATTTATGCATACAAATATTTTTTGTTTGTTTGTGAAAAAAATTTATATTGAAGCATCCAATTACAGCATTGATTTCGAGTTATATTGCAATCAATTTCAAAATTATATCTATGTCTCTGAATACTATATTAATTATTAGTGTTCTGTATGTGTTGTATTCATGTATGTTTTGTCTAGTCAAAAGTTCTGTAGAAATCATGTGAATGTGTTTGCAATAAAATGTGATTTAAATCGTTATGCATAGCGTTTTTTAAGAAAGTTCTGTATACACATGGAATTTTTATTTTTTTAACTTTAGATTTACCGTCAGCTTTGGCCTCCAATTTGCACCAAAACAGGCTCATTAGATTGTCGAAAAATTTTACGCCATTGTCGTCAGTATTTCAGTCTTACCCCAGCGAAAGAAAGATTCCGGATAGTTCGGCTAATAGTATATTGGTCATAAGTGGTTACGATGTATGTTACGGTGGTAATCTTGGATTCAAAATGTATCTCATCTGATATGAACATAAAACAGTGAACAATAGCTCTAGATGCAGGGTTTGTATAAGTTATAAATATTTCTATGGTGATGGTGGTGATGTTAAAATACATGTTATTTCCTTTATTAACGCAACAATTAACCGCAACTCTTGGTGCTGGGTTTTGATTAGCTATAAACAATTATTTCTATTTATGATGCTGGTGTTGAATAAGAAAAACTCAGTACACATTTCCATATTTGGAAGATTTACAATGTTCCATGTTAATGCACGATGGTTAAAAGAACATGGCCGTTGCTGTTCTCTGATGTTGTGGGAAATGCATCATATCTCCTTTCAATTGAATTCAAACATGGATGAAGTTCTCAGCGAAATGAGCTAACAACCCCTTTCGAAGAAGGAAAGAGACATGTCACAGCGCAACAACGGTATCCCACAATTTACCATCTTCATAACTAAAGTAATGATCTCTTCCCCCCAGCCCCCAAGCCCCTCCTTTCCGTCTGCGTAAAACTTGTAATAGGAAGGTCCTCGCCGATACCACAACACAATTTTAACATACTACATGTATTACGATAATAATGTTTAGTAACTTTATAAATCCCATTTAAAAAGAATGGTGTCCCTTTTTCTATCTACGAGCAGTTGATTTGAAAACATAAGATTTTCACTTGTCAATTTAAAGTTACTTTTTCTTCAGGATATTCATCGCTTTTTCATTTGAGACTCTTCCCGGTGTAACTTTCGTTGAACCTAGTGTATTGTTTGAAAGAACATGCTGGTATATTTAGACAACACAACCGCTCAGTGAAAAACACTGGATGTTTTTGTGTCTTTGAAAGGTTCATTTGCTCGGTTCGTTACATTGATGGCAGCGGTGGGATTAAGACTTCTCCTTCCATAGGAGTTGCCCTCCCCACGTGTCTCCCAAGGGCCAAGACTCGGGACGAGTCTTCTCGTAAAGTGGGAGTTATGTAACGTTCGTTGAACGTTTATGCAAATTAGGAACCTAATGCATTGTTTGAGAGAACATGATGGTATATATATAGACAACACAACCGCTCAGTGAAAGACAGGGTTTTTCACTGATGGGATGTGTTTGTGTCTTTGAGAGGTACATTTGTTCGGTTCGTTATTTGGGGAATTTTTTGTGAAAAATTAATGAAGGAATTCGGTCATTCCTGGGATAGGGCTTATGTTTCGACGAGTTGGCTATTCTTTCGTTTTTCATTGTAGTACATTTTGCGGAGTGTGGCGAAGTGGAAGAGATTATATTTGGAAGTGCACAAGGAAGGGGTAGAAAAATATATGGGCCTATTCTTGCATTGTCGTTTCTGTTGTTATTTTTTCTCTTTTATTATTCTTTTTTCCCCCGTTTAAACACAGACGAGCTACAGACTGAAGTTAATCATGAATTGGGCTCCTACTGGAGCTTTTAATATGACTGACGTCCGTATAAATCCATTAGCTGTCTGCGTCTCTGTCTCCTTTTACATAAAACCTTTTCGCATAAATAAGTTTGACTGTAGCTGACTATCTCTTAAATCGGTAGGCTTATGGGGTCCTCCTCCCAAAAAAACGTTACTCCAAGAAAACAGGTGATGCAATTAACTGCTTACTCGTTCACTGTTTTCCAAATAAGAAAGGATCAAGAAGCTGTCTTTATGTTCGCGGTTGGAAAGTGATAAACTAACAAAAAAATAACTTCCAATGAGAGGGAAGTGTTCTGCCCTACGAGTACACATTTGTCATGATGTCACATACCGAATGATCCAGAAGTATATATTTCCGATTTTATAGAAATGTTTTGTCTGTTGGTTGTGCTCTCTCTCTCTTAGATTGTTATCTTGATACAAACAATTTTGCATTTTTATCAAAATTATAAATGTTCGTACTGTTTCGCGAGGTTGAATATCCATGCCGAATATATTGATAAAATTGAACATTTGAACGTTTGCTATATGTCATTCAGATGAATTCAAACTAGCCTGGGCTCTGGTACGTGCCTGTATACATACATGTACCCCACACTAGGGGTATACGCACGGTCCAGGACCTCAGGCTAAGTTCAAATATGGCAGTGTTATTTTAAAAGGAAAGTCTCATTCGTTTTGTACAGTAATGCTGGGATTGTGGATTCTCAAGCAAGACAAAAAATCATGACTTAAAATTGATGCGATTTCCAACAAATAGGCATGTTCTGACAATTTACAAATAAGCAGGCAACACGCTAGTCGTCTGGTGTTTGAGATTAAAAAAGATATATCAAACACCAAATTGCCCTAACATGAAAAATATCCTGGGGTCCTGGCCTTGGGAATACCCCTACTGCGGGGTTGATACCGCATGGACAAGACCCCAGGCTAACACGAAAACGTGTATCTTTGGGAGGTGTTTTTCCGTAAGAACTTGCTATATGAATACAGGTGTCGATTGTAAGTGATTTCAGTTTTGTCTATTCTACAAAGATCGAGGTTTCGGATTGTACATAAACAAGTTATGCCTTTATCATTATTATAATGAAAATAAAGGATCGTACTGAGAAATTTACAGTACTGAATAGATCAAACAGTGTATTTGCATAATGAACTATAAATTTCATACTACGAGGTCAAATGCCCATCCAGAAAATAGATAATAGATGCAAGCTTTAGCAAACTCGTATTTGAATGTGTGTTGCATCTAATCGGATCGTATTTAGATCTACCAAATGTTGAAAAAGAAAGCCAACGTCATATACTTAGCATTACTTTAGATAGCCGTTTTTCTGTTAACTCAAAATATATCCTTTTCCTTTTAAGACCAAAGGTGTAGAACACACACCGTTTTGTAAGTCTCAAAAGCAGTCACATTTTGAATCGTAGGCCTATTTCTCTCGTAACCCAAGTGAAAAAGAACATAGGTCTGACGATAGTCCGAATTATTCAAACATAGATAGTTTATTCTACAACTTGGGTTATCCGAGTTCAGATCTACGTCTTAATTGTCTTGAGTATCACTTGCATAATTAGATCCTGTCTGTTAATAATTAAGTCTTTACAGGAAAAGACTTATGCTTATTATGTCTTAAATTGTTACAAGGTAGGCGTTATTGTTACTGTTTTATTACCACTCGGTTTTAGTTGCAATTTTAACCGTTTAATACTTACCTATCTTGTGACTTCAAAATACAGAGATATGGGGGCCCTATGTAAGCATCTGTTTGCCTAGGGAATGCTCAGGCAATCGAAGCATCAGCCCATGAGCTTGGCCCATGCGTATTCAGACTGGGTCCTGGCCCGTGCGTATACCCGCACCTAGCGCATGGACAGAGACCCCTGGCTAATTAATGCATAGTAAATAAATGTTGAATGAAATATCTACGTCTTGATCATTCGGACTTAACGATTTCAGGAGTTCGTAAATGATATAATCCAATGGAATATCTACGTCTGGATCATCCGGACCAAGGCTATCAGTGACGTCGCCGAGCTTTCCGGAATTTGCCGAAGAGAAACGTTTGACAAAGATTGGTAAATATCACGGCGTGTAAAGTTCACGACACCGGCTGAAAAGTCAGCAAAATCAAAACAAACTTTGTAAAACCAACCAACGCAGCCTTTTTATAATGAGCACGTTACAAGTTTTATGCCCTAACGGTAGAAGACAGAACGTGAAAACTACCCCAAATACGAAACTGTTACAGGTAGGACAATATTGTTGAACAGATAAAACGTTAGATAAATTTACTTCGGGGTTCTCGGGAAAAAAAAAACATTCATCTACCCTTAAACCCTCCATAAAACAGAACTAAAATCAACTACTGCAGCTAAATACCTAGGTGTCACAATAAGTAACGATCTCAACTGGTCTACTCACATAAACATCATAACAGCCAAAGCAAATAACTACCTCAGATTTATCAAAAGAAACATTAAGACCAGTAATAAAACAGTTAAGGTTAAAACTAGCTAAAGCAAATGACACCTATGATAGACCCCAACTTGAATACTGCTCTACAATCTGGCACCCATTATAAAAACCCCACACACTTAAGATTGAAAAAGTCCAGAGAGCAGCTGCCTGCTATGTCTGTAACATCTACGACCAAACAAGCAGTGTTACCTTTATGTTAGAATCCCTAAACTGGAACTCGTTACATCCAGACTCCAGTCATCCCTCCTTTACTTTTACAAATCAAATATAATTTAGTATGCGTCGATCACAATCATCTTACTCCTACGCGAAATCTGAACTATTTGATTCCACAGTCCCGCACTCAGTACCACTCCAATTCTTATTTTCCCAGGAGGATACGGCTTTGGAATAGCCTTCCCATCTTTATACAGTGTAGCCCCAGTCTTGAATCGTTTAGATCAAGACTGGCCACAGTAACCCTATAATTGTAAAGTAATAATTGTAATAATAATTAGCACCTGTAGATCTTTTTTAACCTTTAGACACCTAACATTGTCCTGATGATGGCGGTGTTCCCTTCCAATAATAATCGTGAACGATTTTTGGAAGTATCATATAGATAGATAGATAGTTCTGTAGCCACACACTGACACAGCACAGATCTTCATTCTTCTTGTTAAAAAATTCAGCTTGGCTTTCTTTATTACCAAAAAGGCGACACATGTCCTAGGCACAATCTTTTTCAATGTCTGAATATAGGTACTAAATATAGAAGATAATGCATATTATATTCGGAAATTATAGACAATTGTGTCCGGTTATATTTTTTCTTGTACAATCATAAAGTTAGTAGCAAATAGATTGGTCAAAATAGTATGTGAAGATTTTTTATTTTCTGATGGGTCAATCTAATGTCGAATTTCGAACAATCCAAATAGTGTCGGACTATTCAAATTCTGATTTTCTGATTAAACCACAAAAAGGCCATTCAAGGTCGATTGATAAGACAAGATATGTAAAATAAACTTATTTACCACCAAATAATGTCATCAATTGCTGTTCAATAATCAAAAGAAAATGCTTAATAGGTTTTCCCATCCCAGTCCGCATGCGCAAAGAAAAACTTACGAAAAAAAAAATTTGTTACCTAGTGTTAATTAATCAGTATTGACAAAGTTAATATTTGGACTACAGACATATTAAGTGCATGGAAGACAGTGGTCCAGGGTTAGAGCGTCGGCTTCTGGACACCAGGGTTGTGGGTTCGAATCCTGTGAGTAGTCGGATCTGCCTTGCGAACTTTCATTAGTCCACTTTTGGCGCAATTACTGGTTAAGTATCCAGGGAACAGAATCGAGAGTGATTGATCTAAGTTGTAAGAACTTGTTTTACAATCGATGTAAAATAAATAAGTTAAACAATGATTGATTAAAAAAGGATTAATTCACAACCGTGAATAAAATAATTTGATAATTATCAATAACAATGGAAATATTGGTCTTCAAATGTTGCGACAAAAATACCACCATTCTCCATTAAATGAATGGTTCAAAAGTTTGATGTGACGGGAGATACTGCCCGATACAAAATGTTCTCAATAGTTCTCGATTACTTCAAATTAGTTTGACTAGGAAACCTAAGAACATTGTTGCTAAAAGCATCTTTAAAGTATGTCAGATGAATTGCAGCAATATACATTTATAGAAAAAAATGCGTTCTTAAAGAACATTTTCTCAGGTGCTATCATCTGCTTTCTTACATGAATGAGTTTTCGACATACACATATTACAGCAGTACAGAAAAAGCATCTGAATTTAACACCATCCCCATATTAGGAGATATTCTCAAGGCTTGATTTATGAAGCTCTCTAAACATTGTATATGTGTAATTTTGACCCTTTGAAATCCTGAAATTCAAGAACAAACATGAGAATGATGATCCGGAACTGTGGAGTGGTGAAGGGTTCAGGGAATTAATCCAGGTTTTCAGGAAATTTCTTTCTGTCTATATTTTAACATAATTATACATATGTACTACATGCAGACATCTTTTGCAATTTTGACCATTTCTGTCTTTACATGATCTACACCACATCTAAAAAGTATATACCGGTAGTGCTTTTATTGTGATATTATCTGAGATTGTTTCAAGCACCTGTGCTCTACACATTCCACCCTAATTCATTCTTGCATAAAGGTCAAGGTCAGGTGAATTTGTCTGCACTTATAAGATGATTGTGTACTTGGGGGAAGGCAAGACTCGCAGTCCAGAGATTCCAGTATTTCTTTTTGTTACAGGTGCTTGAAGAGGTATGCCAAAAACAGAAGTTTATGCCACCTGAAGATTATAAGCTTGTGTAAGTTAGAAAATGATGTACTTAATTAAACTTATTTCGTAATAGTTTAACCCATTACCTTTCTGCAATCAACTTTGTAGTAAGTCACATTTGAAAATATTGTGGCTGAAAGAGAATTTTGTGATCATAATTTAAAAATTTTCTTTGCCACATTGAGTTAAACATTGGTGTCTTTTGAACTTGATTTATGATTAGACATTTGTCATTTGGTTCTTGGTGTCATTCAATATGTTCACTTTTGAAAGTGTCATGAATAACTTCAGTTTGTTTGGCAAAGACTGTTCTGTGACATAACTTGTTGACCACAGTAAATAGAAGACCCCTAAGTATTTTTAGGTCAGTAGGTCAACATTCATGTTCACAATAGCCTCTATATTAAACGGGCCTGCTAATTTTCAGGCCTGGTCCTCAGGCTTTGATATTTTGAATTATCCTTCTTTGCTCATATTGAAGATGATTAAAGTCAGGCTTCAAGTAATGACTTTCACGTTTGAAAGTATAGCTAAACAATAGCAGGCCTGTTTATATCTTATTTTAGAGTTATTTGGCCTACATTCTTGAAAATACATTCGGTTGTTTCTTACAAATGGTTGTTCACTTCTGTTGATTTTTTGCCCCTGTTGCTCGATGACCCTAATTATTTTAGATCCTTAGGTCAACAGCATCAAACCTAGAATGACAGCATCATCAAATTTGTAAGTCATAAAAGAAACTGGATTTATGTGTCATTCCAGATTGATATATTTATTGCCATTTCAGAGTGTCCTAGTGGTTAAAACATTACCACATAACGCCACATTTTTGTGTCTTGCAGCAGACAACTTTCAAAAAGCATTGTGATAAACTGAGAAATTGCGTGTAAAAAGTAATTTCTCCTTTTACCACAATGCTTTTTCAATATATACACATTTCACAACAGCAGAACTGAAAGGTTAATCATGCGTTTACAAAGCTTTTCTAAAGTCATCTGCTTCAAGTAAAAAAATGTTGTCTGCAGATTAAAGTACAAATAACTCAACAGCGCATCTGCAGGATGTGTTTAAATTACTAAAGGGGTATACAGTGAAGCCTCGTTTATCCGGACCCCGATTATCCGGATGTCTCACAATCCGAACGAAATTGTAAGGGAACGGAATTATTTGACCAGTTTGTTGCAGACAACTTTTGACAACACAGACATTGTGTAACACTCATCTAATTCTTTCTCAGTACTAGCTTTAGGGGAGCTTCATAAAGACAGCTCGAGTACTCAATGGCTCATAAAAAACAACATAATAGTTTTAATCAATTTCCTCATTGTTTATATTTATAGTCATGGTCGGAATAGCTTGGATCTCACTTTGTCAGTTCGATTCTCAAACCTTGCAAACAATGCAAAACTGGAACTGGTCAAATCAGAGAAATCCCGCGCAGAGAGTGAGGTGATCATCGCTTTACAATTGGAAAATGGTGAGAGGCTTCAACATGGTTTCAGTCCAGGAACAACACTTTGGGACATATTGCAACACTGGGAGAATGCACCAAATAGGTATGCTCCTCTTTCATTATGCAAGAACACTTTTTCCTTATGTAATTTGCATTTGCTTTGATTATACTGATCAAAACACAATTGTAACATTGAATTATTTGGACAAAAAGACAAAAATTGCTATTTCTTCTGTCGTATCAATGTGTTCCCCACAGTATTACTTAGAAAACTTCATTTTTGTAACACTTAGAGTGCTGGGTAGAACATGTTTATCTACAATTCTTAATTTTAAAAATTCAATTTTAAAGGATTTTTTTCATTTATGGAAAAATATCAACTTGAGAAAAAATGTTTTTATTTCATTATAATTGTTCATTCAATCATTTATTTTAAGACTTGCATGTATTTTGTAAATATTTATGGGAAATGTTTTCAAAGGGGATATTCCCTTGCCGTTTTTTTATCTGTTCTTTTGAGAGACAGATGTAGATTGACAGATGAGTTGACATGTGTTTGTTTCATTCCTACAGTAAAGTTAAAGGAGAGTTGACAGCTGTTGATGGTTCCCAGTCTCCTGCCTTACATCCTGTGTGTATATACATGTCAGAAGAAGCTTGTGGGGAGACAGTCTTAAAGAGTACACAACTAAGGAAGCTGGGACTATTAGGTGGTAGAGCAGTTATAAGGTTGGTATAAGTAATCATCATATACTATTTGAATTTGAAGTTATGATTGAAAAAAAAACATTTATTGTGGTCATTATGATACCTATTTATTCATTCTCTTATAAAAGTGTAATGAACTGAGCAAATAGACCTTTAACCCTTTCCCAAACAATAACAACATTTGACCACTTTGTTGCAGATGGCTTTAGAAAACATTGCGGGAAAAGGAGAAATTACTCATAACGAGCAATTTTTCCTTTTCCCACAATGTTTTCTTCCCATTAAAATTATTTTCCAATTCCATCACATTTTGAAATGTCGTCTGGAAACTCTTTCAATTTGGGACAGTCAAAAATGTGTTGTTTGGGAAAGGGTTAAAAGACACCATCTCATCAGATCAGTGAAAAACAATGAACCGCTGCTGACTTTTTATGTACCTGCATGTTTTCTATAACAATACATTAGGTTCCCATATTTAGATAATGATTATGCGAATGTTACAATAGGACTTGGTGACAGGAAAACATATATATAAACAATAAATCTTTTTGGCACAGTGATTTCCTATGTGTTTTATAACAATGGTGCAGTGGTAGAGTGTCTGCCTCTGGTACCAAGAGTCAGATTCTTGTTAGTGGTGAGTTAGAAATACCGGGACTAACCAACAAATCAGTTAAAAATACAGGGACTAACCAACAAATCAGATAAAAATACAGGGACTAACCAACAAATCAGTTAAAAATACAGGGACTAACCAACAAATCAGTTAAAAATACCAGGACTAACCAACAAATCAGTTAAAAATACAGGGACTAACCAACAAGTCAGTTAAAAATACAGGGACTAACCAACAAATCAGTTAAAAATACAGGGACTAACCAACAAATCAGTGTAGGTACTGGTCATGTATTCAGGGCGCAGCCATTAATTGTGAATTAAATAACCTTCAAGATTTTGTTACAATCATTGTAAAATGAAAATGTTTAAAACTTTTAAAAGTCCCTTGCAGAAATTATTTTAAATGAGTATATATGAGCAGTAATAGAGTAAATCAGGGACTAATGTATGGTTCACATAGAGAGAACCAGGTGATGAAAATAAGCCTTTATAGTGCTGAAACTGACTCCATGCTCATGCAAACATGCAAAGCCAGCCATCAAGTAAATTGGAGGCTTGCCTGTAATATAACATGTTTGCTACTCTGAGCATCTTTCCTCATCAAAACTAAGCAGATATATAAGGTTTTTGAAAGAAGACAACACAAAAATCTATTCTTAGAAAATTTCCTAGCATTCTAAGAGGTAAGAGACTAAAACTACAAAATCAATAATGATCATCATTGTGATGAAGGAAAGTTTCCCAATGTATTGCAACAGTTCTTTTTGTCATCTGCTGCAGATATTCAAAAAGAATAATCAACATAGTAATGTTTCATGGATTTACAAATTGCTTTTTATTACAAGCAATTTCTTTTGCTACATGTATGTCTAGGTTAGTCTTTTTAAAAGAAGCGGACATGTATATGTGTTCAACAATTGTGAATTCTACTTTTTGAAATGAAAAGGTTGTGACATATAATATTCATTTTTTTCCAAATTAGGTATGTCAAAAGGCCTGTTGATGACAAAGTGATAAGTGAAGCAGCAGAAAAGTTGGCAAAAGAAGCATTGCAGAAACAAAAGCGTGAACAGGCAGGAGTGAAGAGACAAGCTTCAACATCAGATGTCTCTGTATCTCAAACCAGTACACAGTCATCATCATTCCAAGACATGGGCCAATCCAAGTCATTAGAAATACAGACCGAACAATCAATTGCAGGGTCGCTTTCTGGAACAACTGTCAACACAGATTCAGGTACGAGAGTCTTGGCTACAACTAGTAATATCTCAGCTGATGGAAAGACTGAACTGGCTACCATATCTCTGAATATAAATGTTAACATACAGAATGATAACAAACCAGTTGTGCGAGATCTGGATGCTGTAAGTGATGAGCCTGCTACTAAGATGGTCAAAACTGATCAGCGGCCAATGGATTCCTCTGAACCAATGGAAGTAGAGTTGTCTGATATAGCTGATACTGTTATGGAAACAGAAGACACTGTGAAAGAGACGTGTCAAGAACCAGGTAATTTTAGTGTACATAGACAATGGCATGACAAATGTCTTGTAGCTTTAGTTCAATTCAAACTTATTCTTTTTGGAATCAACTGTGAGACACGTTTTTTTCAACTTGAAGTTATCGCTATTGATTCCTTGATTTATCAACAATTCTAAAGTTCAATGTTGATTGGTGAATAGGAGCAAGGTGAGACTTATTACAGTTCTCAATGTATCAGAACTGTGAACCCTGTGTTCCAAAGCCTATGCTCTACTCGATGACTTTGATGGTCAACCTCAAATTCATTTAAATTTATTTTAGAGTTTTCTTACTATTTATGAAAGTAAATAAAGACAAATTCTATATTAACAACTTTCATTAGACAAACTAAGAGAAAGGTCCCCATAAGCTGCACAACTTCCTCGCTACTTCTTTATTTTACAAATGTTTTGTTAGTATGTGTATCAACCAAAATAATGCACCATGTAATCATATGTCAAGTGGTAGATTTTCAGAGTCAAAACAAAAGGACATCAAAGCATGGTTATTGATTGGACATTTCAAAAATGATAATAGGACAACCAATTCAGACAGAAACTGTTATAACTCTATATTGCTGTTTGAATGGAAAGGGTAATATGACAGTGTCGTCTAAAAAAATATCTGGTTAAATATCATTAAAGAAAGTGCATCCCTTTTAATGGTCAAACAGGTTTTGGGGAGGAAGGGATAGGGGTGAGGTTATATCCAATGGAACTTTAGCTGACAATGACTGACTCAAAATGTTTGTGATTTTGTTATTAAGATTATGCTTCTTATTTTTTTTAAGTATGGATAAAATGGGGTTAATTCTAGTTCAAAAAATGGATACTGCCTTCAAAAGACATAGCCTTATCTATACCCCCTAGAATGTTCAATGTGGAAGAAATTTCTGTATTCTTGAATTGAACCATCACAGTATTTGCATTGCTAGAAGTATTGTATAATTGTGATTACAGCACTGTCAAGGCCAAGTCAAGAGGAAGCTGCAGAGAGTATTAGAAACCTCAACATACCTGGACTGGAAGTTTTTACACCCCAAGATTTCCTAGACTTACCCCCAGATCAGCAACAGGTTTGTAAAGCTTATCAACACTTCACTTAATAGTTGCTTTGTATTTTATTTTGAGACAATGTTGTTGTTTTTTTTTAAATATCTTTCATGGTTTGATCAAAATTTCTTTAAAGACATTTTTTATATTACTATTTTAAAATTCTTTGCCTTTGGTGTTACATAGCTTTGGATGATTAGACAAAAACCTGACACATATTAAAAAAACAAAAGCTTTACTTAACTGTTTAACCTTTTCCTGAATATAGATTTATTTTAAAGTACCTTAGGTTTCTGAAACCAATAATAATTTTCATACCATTCTACATGAAAATCTTTTCATTCTTTTAACCCTTAGAGTGCTGGGTAATTTTCCAAAAATAGATTTGTGTGTCGTCATCTTTCCAATACCTTAAATATCTGCTTTATTTTAATAGGGAAAGACACTCCGAGTAGTAAACAGGTTAGATCACAGGCTAGCTGCCAATTTACTTGACAGTTGGCCTGGATCTAACCTTTTTTGCATAAGCATGAAGTTGGTTCCAGCACTATAAGGATTAAACGGTTTTTTGCTGGTGCTATCCATTTTGACAAAATGTGAAAGTGCATACACAGGAAAGTGTCAATGAGACAGTATTCACATCACAATCAATTGTTACCATGTTTTATTCAGGTTGCCCAGCAACTGGCAGCAGCATTGTTACCAAAGCTTCTTGGGAGGCAAGTTCCAGGCACAATGCAACCAGCTGATAACAAACCTAAACCCAATAAACAAAGACCATTGCCACCACCTGCAAATCAGTTTACAGATTTTAAGGTATTTTGATTGTTTTTCTCTTGTAAACATTTTAGCCATCTTTTGAAAAAGCTATTGTACTTTTTCGATTCTCCCATTTTTCAAAGTCATCATTGATAGGCCAATTGAATCTTGGTATTAAGGTGAAAAACCGATAAAATGCCATTTTGAAACATTTTCTTTAGTTTGACTTCTTTTGTCTTCTCGGCATAAACCAGTCGGGCCAGAACTATTTGGTTTAATATGATAGTTCTGGCTCAGACTGATGCATACTGAGATGGACCAAAAGGATGTTTCAACATGGCAGATTATAGGTATCTATGCATAAAGTTGAATATATATAACAACATGTGTTAAGATTTAAGTGTACATGTACTTCAAAGAGCTTTTTTGTGCTTTCAGTTTCCAGAAGAAACAAAAGGAAAGCAATTGTACAAAAATGAATTGAGGTGAGTCAATTGAAGTTCAATATTTCATCAGATGACTTAACACTAAATCAAATAATTTTGGTATTTAAACGGACCATCTCACAGATTATGCTCGGTAGGTAACTAACGATTAAAGGATGATTAAGTCAATCCTCACACAAAACAAAAGACCATTTTTGAAAAAGTAGTGAAGTATGCAGAACATCTTTTTTCTTCCATTCTTTTTTATCATGTCGGCCACGAGACCCGAAATTCTCTCTGGAATGAGTTGAAGCTGTTTGTTAATGGACGCATCCCGATAGAGAGGGAGTCATAATCAAATAGGTTGTTATGGACGAATTTGAAAGTGGCTATCCTGGTGAAAAGAATGACTGGCTGTTGTACACATATTTTACTATATTATTTTATGACAGTGTCACAGAATCCCATATTGGGGAATAGGTTTAAGGGTACAGGGTGATTAGTGATGCATAATCTTAAGGTATATAATCCCTAATAAAAACCTTGGCAATTATGGCATCGTTCGAAGAGTTTACAGCTGTTGCTCTGCGAAGTCTGTGAATGTCAAGGAAATTTGCAGAAATTGTCCAGTGGGGTCTGTTGATCTTTTGGTAATTGTTGACGCCTATCAGGTTTGTCAACATTTGACAATCTTTATTAGGGATGATATACCTTCATGCTGATCTGTGATGTCACATTCTGAGGGATAAGTGGCTGTGAGCAATTTCTTATCATCATTGATACTAAATGAATTTTAAGATGTTTCGATATCAGGGTTTCTATTAGGAACTGATTGCCAATGCAAACCATTGGTAAAAATCTCTTGTGAATCGGTAACCTTATACCCAATGATGAAGTCTGATAAAAAAGGGTTGTCTGGCTGGGTTAGATCTCAACCTGAATCTGTTACTTCATATCTTCATAAAAAACCTGGGTATACATATGAAAGATTGCTGATAAAAAAGATACAATTTGTTATTTTCAGCGAATACAAGAAAGAAGATTTCCAAGTATGTATAGATCCTTATGTTGTGTTGAACCTCTTACCATATAAGTTATAGTAAGCATGTTCCATGGGACTAACTTTTTTTTGAAATGATGGTAAATGTACAAATGCAAAGCATCAAACCCTATCCTACCCTCTTTAGAAGCCAAAGTTAAGATGTTAGAACTATCATTGAAGAAGAGTTTTCTTTCATTATGAGCATTTTCTCTGTTATTCCCATTTTTTCCTGATGCAGATAATGTAAAAGTGGAAGACAATCAAGTTACTTCAATGATCACATTGATAAGCCCTACCAAGTTTCCAACTCTCCCACTGATAGCCAGAAAGGTCATCATACATCATTGATTTTCCAGGGTTTTCTTTGACCCCCAACTTATATAGTAACTGACCCCCAATACCTGGAAATGACCCGAGACATTGTTATTTTCCATTCAAAATTACAAATATAAGGAGTCAAAAGTCCCCCAAATTTACAGAAATAAATAGGTCAAGGAAAAGCCCCGCTTACCAATCAAAAAGACAGGTTATTACATTTATGAGGACAATGATGACTAGATATTTAACCCTTAAATTTGAGATAATCAAAGGACAAGTAAGATTGGTTAGGACATATTTTTCAAAACAAGCCATCCTATTAATCCACAATGCTACAAATTCCAATTCCTATGTAAATATGGGTTTTGTTTCAGCCATGTGACAGACAAACTATTGTGTATAGCTTATTAGAGAAACAAGAAGAGGATGCTGAACCCAGAACAGTTGTAGTTAAGACAGAAGGTAATTACTTATTAGGAGATTGAACCAAATCCATTGTATTCAATTTTTTACTTGTCCAAATCAAGTGACATGACAGAGATTTGTCTGAGTTTTCAGGATGAATGGTATCTTTCTTTTAAACTCTTTTTCATGAACTTTTTTCTTACATGTTTATAGCCCAATGATAAAGCATGTATATGTTCCTGAAGTCTTTGGTTAAATTGGTTTTATTTATGTAAATTCATTTTGACAGAGCTGTGTATTTGACAGTTTTAAATTAAATTTTCAAGACTAGGAGAGTCAACTGAACACAGGTCTGAATAACACATATATTTTCAGATTTGCCAGATGATTTCTTTGATGTGACAGATACTGACATCAAGAGTTTGATTTCTGCTCAGAAAAAGAAACTGTAAGCGTGTTTTATAGAGAATAGATGGTTGGTGTCGTGAATCAGAAATGTTATCGGGCAAGGCTTAGGAATATTATCCGGTGAGCCGAAGGCGAAACGGATAATAATCTGAAGCCGAGCCCGGTAACTTTTCCGATTCAAAGACATCAACCATCTATTCTATTTATCCTGTTACGTTTATGTATTCTTTCAAACAAACAAAATGTAAATAAAACATGAGAAAAAGGAAAAAATAAGTAGAGAATGATGTGAACATGACGTCATTTCGTTTTTATGACATCATGATTCGTCATGTGTTATATGGTTAGTGCCGGATATCACAAATGTTATACGGCACCTAGTTATTGGTCCCAAAATGACACTAGTGACAGGATAAAAGTATAGTCTGTGCACATAGGAAGCAAGAAGTATTTAAGGGGGTACAACCATTCAACAGAAATGTGAATGTGCTAGTCTCTTAAGTAATCAGGTGAACTATTGATATGCATCTAATTACAATGAGACTCAAAAGTTCAGTCCAGAGAACTGCATTTCTTATTAAAGAAATATTTGCAAAACTGTTGGTGGTGGAGCATGGACATCTTATAACACCCCTCCCCTCCTTTAGACAGGCATTAAACTTGAACGAAGATGTTGCATTATGTAAGGAATATAATTATATATTTGTTATTATATTTTCATTGTTAATATGAGTCATGGTTCTTTAATCTTTTCTGATTTTGTCTTCGTACTAACAGATGGAATGAATTTCAATTTGCTATATTTTTTATCAGACCTCTTCAGTGTATACAATTGTTTGGAGTCAAATGATTTGTGTTGCATTGTATCCATATGCAAGAAAAAGATTGCCATGCCATGGTCTCAAACTAGGCTGTCATGGATTTCAGATCTTAAATTATAGCTGACTGAGGTATTAAGCCTTGGTTTGTTGCTGCCAAAGGGAACTTTGTTGTTTGACAAACCTATATTATCAATGTATATATACACTGTGTATACATTGATAATATAGGTATGTCAAATGACATAGTTCCCTGCGGTTAATGCAATATTTGATTGTGCATGCAATTTGATAACACTTTCTCATCAAATCAGCTATAAGATGTTCTGTATTTTTCAAGGGATGAGATGGAAAACCAGCCTCTAATGACCTCCGCAATGAGGAAAGCCAAGTTGGAGACCATGTACAGTGGCTATGACAGAGTGGTAATACGGATACAGTTTACAGATAAGCTTGTGTTACAAGGGTTCTTTAGACCGAGGGAAACAGGTAGGTACACAACCTTTATATAGGTGCATCAACACAAGCTTATTTTCTGCTGACTTCAGTCAATCTCGGTAAACGTTGGTTGGGGCCAGATTTATTCTGTTTTAAGCAAATAGCAAACGGATGTTTACCAAGAAAGTGTAAGAATGTAATCTGATGTATGAATGAATTTCAAATTGGCAGATTATTGGTGATCTTCCTTAGTTAATTTCTTCCCCTGCTATGTGTCATGTATCTTTAACTCCTTTTGTCACATTATTTCTTATTCAACATCATTATGGAAATGCAATTGTGTATACATTATGAATTATTGTATGCTGTAGTGTTTAAAGCCTTTGGGATATTAACCTTTTACCAATAGCCAAAGTTTCGACTGTCCCAAATTGAAAGAGTTTGCAGACGACATTTCAAAAGGTGATGAAATTGGAAAATAATCTTTAGATAGGGCAGAAAACATTCTGGAAAAAGGAGAAATTGCTCTTACAGAGCAACTTCTCCTTTTCCGACAATTTTTCCAGAGTCGTCTGCAACAAAGTGGTTAAATGTCCTTATTTTTTAGTATTGGATTAAACCTTGAGCAAGTGAATACTTTCATACTATTATTCTCACTGTTTATGGTAATACCCAGACTCTTCTTGTTAATTTATGTGTTTGGTAAATGATAGCAGCCTTATATGGATAAAACGGGAGCAGGCCTTGGTTATATGTATTTAAAGGCTCATAAAAGGAGATTAATGCTAATTTAAACTGCATATTTTGGTAGACTTATGGTTTAATTCAAATAATTATCGCCAAAAATACCATAAGCACAACCTTAACCTGAAAGCCAATAAGAAGTAACCCAGATTAGCTAGTTTACTTATTCAGATTGCCTGATTCTTCACGTCTGACCTGGTCATATTTCGGAATTATAGGTATTGGTTATAAGTGAAGCAAAATATGTACAACAATATTTTATACTTCAATGAAACCCTATATGAGACATGTTAAATCTCGACAGTGATGTACCATGTCTTTGGTTTTTTTTTATCTACAGTTTATGCTGTTCAAAAGTTTGTAAAGGCAAACTTAAAGGATAAAGATATCCCCTTCTATTTATGTGAGTAAGCCATATTTTCATTTAGATTGATCAGATTTATGCTTGTGTTTGTTACAAAATAGAATTACATCAAATTTTAATGTAATTTTAAAATGAAACATTAAAAAATAAACCACTGACAAAAAGAAAAATAATTATTTGTCAAAGTGATTTCTTAAATAGTTTACTGCATGTTCCAGTATACATAGATTACATAGGTTAAAATATTTTTTGCAGTTTCAAATATCATTAACAAATTATTCATCGCTGCCCTTATATCACTTATGAAGGTCTTTTGGGAGTCTGCACTTTTTCAACTTTCTATTTGTGAAATATTTCTAAGGAAGAAATTCACCTCTTTAAAATAAACTTGAATTGACATGAACTCATGTTTTTTCTCTCATCTGTATATTTACCATTCATATCAAGAAATGTATGAATTGGTTAACAGTGGGAGATTTTTTATCCTAAGACTCAAAACACATTTTTAAAACAAGTTGGAATTGCTTTCTGTCGCTCTTATATGTAAGATAATCATTTGTTTTACAATACCTATTGAAGATCTTGTTTTCCTGTAATCTTGTCTTTAAGTTTTACTGAACAGAAATTTAAAATATGTCCAACAGCTCTATAATTGGTATCGCCGAAATGATAGCGAAGAAAGTTTTTATAGCCTCCTCAAAACAGTCAAAATATGAAAATATACCAAAAATAGCCTTGTATGTTTTTATGATAATGAAACAATCTTAAATGCACAAACTGGTTAAGAATACAAAAGCAATGGTTTAATCTCTACAAATAAGAAAGTATGTAACATGAAGATGTATCTATATATAGTCTTTTGAATTATACACAACACTTACAAACTAGGGTATTTTAACATGTAAATTGTATAATGGGCCTTAGCCCTTTGACTTAATGAACTGATTGTATTGTATTGTTTTTCTTTATTACAGATACTTCACCACCTAAATGTGTTTTAAAGGATGAAAGCCAAACTTTGATAGAGGTCAGTGTTTCTTTATTCTTCATTCCATTATATTATAGATATAGAGTAAAGATGTGCATTTTGATAAATTAGATTTCAAAATATCTAAAGTGGCGCTTATTATTGATCTTTTTAGCAATATCTTTTAAATCTTTGGTCTGCTTCAGAGATTTATTGTAGGAACAGACCAAAGCATAACCTTGTAAAGGTTTTTTTTCTCTATATATACAAGCAATATTTCCTATATCTCCTGCCAGTCTTAGTAAACCTGTGCAATAGCACACAACTTTATGAAAGACATGCAAAACAACTGTTTTGTGGTATTTTGAACATAGCAATTATAAAGAAAGGAGGGACATCACTTTACAATTTATGGCTCTGGTTGTTTCAGTTAGTTTCTTGGACAGCTCACAAAAAGTGGGTTTATGTTTAGAAATGTCACAATTTGATTTTCTATTACAGGCTCATCTAGTTCCTGCAACAATTGTTTACTTTGGCTCAACTAAACAGGAAGGTAAGAAAATTGTCCACCTGTTCAATCTATTGAATGGTCAAAATTGAAAACAACTGCAGACAACAATTATATGAATATGTGATATCTCTCTTTTTTGTGGAGCGAAAAGAATCTTTGTTGAACAAAGTTGAATTTTTTTTTTGATAATCCTTGTCACACATAGATGTTTTCATTTCGCTATAGATTGTTAAAACATGAACATGAGTATATGGCTTTAAGTGCAGCTATTTCTAAGAACCATGCAGAAGGTGATTTATCCATGGTGACAGAATTGCAAAATTTTTAGCCAGATGTATAGCACTTATGACCAAAATAAGTTTGGCTGAATATTTCTTTATTCCTGTTACAGTTGCCATGGAAACGGGACGTTTTCTTTTTTGTCATTAATCAGCCCAAAATGGCAAAAAAGAGTGATTTTTGGTCATTTTCACAATAAAAAAACATACATACACAATAAAAAAAGAGTTTATTTGTTAAATAACTTCTTCAGATTATCATATGGTGAAAAGAAATTTCAATACAAATCGCTCCTCAACTTAATACTTTTTGACATATGTCAATTCAGGCTTCAACAGGTTTTGCATATTTGGGATTTTTAAGGATTTTTGGAAAATTGACACATTTCATCTCCAATTTTCTCTCAAGACCAACCTAGTACAGGGGGCTCATACTATTAAAACAGTAAAAGAATATTTCCTCTTACATAAACATAAAAGAAAACCGCGTGTTTTTTCTTCGTTTTTGAGAAATCTTGAAAAAGAATAGGTACCATAGCAACAAGAATGAAATTTGTCTTTCCATCTTAAAGCACTCAGAGTTAAATAAAAAAAGCAGAACAAAGCA
The DNA here is from genome assembly GCA_947846245.1 of Cerastoderma edule. Lineage (NCBI taxonomy): Eukaryota > Metazoa > Mollusca > Bivalvia > Cardiida > Cardiidae > Cerastoderma > Cerastoderma edule. Next base: position 50,033,818 of record OX401406.1, read on the forward strand.
ATATAAAATGTGCATTTATAAGTCTAAATATGAATAAGATGAAATATTAAGACAAACATTGGTTGTCAACCAAAAAAACAGTCTTTTAAAGGGTTACCAAGGAAACAAAAATATAAAAAATTCACAAAAAACATCAAATTTCGTCTCCAATTTCATCTTAAGACCAACCTAACACAATGGGCTCATTATATTAAAACACTGAATGGATATGTCCTTATACTTTAACAAGAGAGAAAAGTGTGTGTTTTCTCTTCTTTTTTGATAAATCTCAATAAGGAATTGGTCTCATAACAGCAAGAATAGAAATTGTCATTCCATCATTAATCATACTGATTTCACTCAAAAAAGCAAAACAAGGCAATACAAAGTGTGCATTTAAAAGTTCAAATACCAAAATGATAATTTGTGGAAATAAAAATTGGTTGTAGACTTAAAAAGACTGTTTAAAGGGTTGCTATGGAAACAAAAAATTGAACCCCCCCCCCGCTAGTTGTCTGCTTTGATACAACTTCTTCAAGAATGCAATACTGATAAATAAACATAAACTTATATAAGTATTCAAACTGTTAGAAAAATGTGTTAAGCTTCTATTGTGAGCATAAAAGTAACAATCATCTCCCTTACCCGTGAAAAAGCCTTATAATTCACAAGCCTTATAATTCACGGCAAAAACCAAATATTCTCTATGTATTGAATCTTGTTTGCCATTAACAGCCCAAAATGATAAAAAAAGAGTGATTTTTGGTCATTTTCACATTGAAAATACATACATAAAATGTAGGAAATAGATAAATTTGCTATAACAGTTTCCAAGAATATCATTTTGTGGAAAGAAATTTCAATAAATGTTGCTGCTCTACTTGATACTTTTTTACTGAGGTCATTTCAAGATTAAACTGGTTTTGCATTTTTTTTTTTTTTGGAAAATTGACATATTTCATTTTAGATTATCTCTCAAGACCAACATCATACAGAAAGCTGATATGATCAAAACAGTAAAAGGACATCTCCTCTATCAAAATCATGTAAAAAATCCGCGTGTTTTTCCTCTTTGTTGAGATATCTCAACAAGGAATAAGTACCCTAGCAACAAGAATAGAAATAGTCATTCCACCTAAAATCATTCTATTTTAACTATAAAAGGCAACAAAATGCAATCTTAATTTGGTAAACAAACTTTTGATACCAAAAAGATGATACATGAATATATAAAATGGTTTACAACATGAGAAAATCATTTAAAATGTGTTGCTATGGAAACCAAAAAGAATGAAATAATTCAAAAATGGCATTTTCTTGTCTTGATTTTTTTCTTGATGCACCTTACTTAGAAATGAAACACATATAAAGACATAAAAACATGTTTAAACTAAAAAATTAAGCAAATAGAGATGTGCGTTTCATATCTGACCACAACTCATAAGGAACAAAGTAATGTAAGAAAGCATCAAATGAAAAATTTGAGCGACTGTGATTCAATATTTTTCACTCCAGTAAAGCTATCTGGACTTTTCACAAAATGCATTTGAACTCTTTTAGATTGATTACTGAGCTCATGTTAGAAAACATAGTGCAATACAATTTTGTTGCTATGGAAACATGAAGAAAACAACACCTTCCTGGTTGGACCTTTTCCAATATGTAAGTAAAAGGGGTGATAGGCTTTAATTTATCAAAATAAAAATTTCTTTGATATTCATTTTGGAAATTACAGCAACATGTATGAAGAAATCGTTTGACTCCAAACTGCTTCTATAGGATAAAATGTCAATGTTTTATCATTCAAGGGGCATAACACTTATATTTTGAGTACTGATTGATTTAAAAAATAATAATTTCATAACATTTGATGAAGATTAGATAAAGTTTTTTTTTCATCATCATATTGTGGACAAGCCGAAAATGTCTCATTTTTATCATTCAAGGGCTTGAACTTGAATAGTTCGGGGAGATAGGGGGGGGGGGAACTTCTCATCAGTGCTGATTTCTGTAATAGATGTCTTCTTATGAGCATCATGGTTGGTCTGTCTTGTCTTTCACACAAGTTATTTCTGAATAAGATAAAAAAAAAAGGATGGGTAAATAAGTAAGTCATTATAAGACCAATAACATATTTCAGACTCAGTTAAAGTGAAGACATGTGCTGAATAATTTCAGAATGGAATGTAAAGTACATTGTGTAAATCAAAATAATCTATCATAGAAAGTCAACCTCATGTAAATGGACTGCATGATTGTCTTCAAAACCAACTGAGAGAACTCAAATTTGGCTTTATTTGGCATGACTTTAGATATGAATTCAGAAATTTTTACACATTATTTCATACAACCATCATTGTTAAGTGGTTTGTTTGTTTGTTTGTTTATATATATATAGAGAAAGATGTTGTGTCAACAATTTTTCAGTCATGTTACAGCTCACCTGGATTCATTAGTATTAGGCTAGGGATCTAGCTAATGTTGTGCCTTAAACAAGGGATCCCCAAGTACTAACACCAGCACCTTAACCACTAAACCAATCAGGACCCTTATTATCAGGTGGTAACAAGAATTCATCAGGTTTTTGATGTTATGGATTATTCAATTTTTCAATATACTTCATAATTTAAAAACTTGAAATAAATACTCACCCATTGCACAAACAGTCATTCCTACTTAGTCTAGTTGACTTTAATATAAGGAACACCTTTCTGTCATCAAAGGAGGGTCTCACCATTGCTTGTAGATGATATGTTCATGGAGCCACTTGGGCACAACCCTAAAGAAATAAAAAAACAAAAAACATAGTAAGTTACAATAAAACTCTACTGCATCTTATAAAGGAGATAAGTTCTTTTTTATACATAAACAAACAACTAGTGCATAGGTGTTTCCTTTAAAGATAGAATTAATGTGAAAAGGAATATTTGCTATAAGCCTCTTAAATTACCAAACCCTCTCCATATCTGTTAAAATCGTGGTAACGATATATTTGAATTCTCATGAGTGCTTGACTCTCGCCGAATAATGGAATTGGGGATGGCTTTATTTATCTTGACCGGCCCTGATGGGTAAATTAAGGGGTCTCCCTCCATCAAATTGCATCAATGAGGAGTCATGTTTCCCAATATAACTGAAAAACTGTTGACATAACGTTAAATCCAAATAAAATAAGACAAACATGAATGAGGAAATCCTTAGTTGGACAATTTGGCTTAAGAATTAAGATATGAACATTATGGGAAATGATCTTGAAATATAATATATGGCATATTTAGTAGTATAAGACAGGTGAATAATTCTGAACATAACAACACAATATGAGCAAAATACTTTACATATTACTTTAAAAGGAAGCTTATTTTCATCTCAAACTAAGTTTCTTCTAATCCATTGACCATGTGTGTTTTTGTAACTGATAGGAACTGTGAAATGTCTTTCATAAAAACTTTTTTTAAGAAATGATCATTAGAAACGGGAAAAAAAACCACTCTTAACAAAATTAAGCATGGTCAGTGATTCCCTTTAATATAAGAGTATCACAAACTCATTATCCAAACAATTTTTTTGACATACAGTATGCAGAATTATTACCCCACCCATCACAAAGAAATTAAGATATTTCAATAACATAAGATAAAGAAATCAAGCCATTTAATAGAAAATCATTTAAAGCATTATCTTACCTTTCTCCATTGCAGCTGTCTTTTGGGATAATTAAGTCATTCACTTTTTGTGACAAGGAAAACAATCTGTCATATTGAGACTCCTTCCTTCAACTTTTCTATCAGTCTAAAGCACTATGAGATTACACTATAAAATAGTTCCTACACTTTGTAAACGTGAACAAAGCTGAAGCCCTTTTGTCATCTTTTTCATTCTCATCAATATCAAAAGGAGATTATTTTTTAAACAATACAGCCATTCAACAATGGGTCAACAACGTTTACACTGACAACAAACTTTAAAACCCGCCATTTTTGCTGTTGTTGTTGTTGTTGTTGCTAAGGGAGTCATTTGCAAATAAATTGACAAATGAACAACTATCAATAAAAAGAGCAAAAACAAGTAGTTTTGATTTTGATTTGTATGATTATTAAATAGAAGCAATTTTTAGATGATAATAACATTTAGTTTGAAGTACTAGAAGATGTTATTGGAAAAGTTTTGATATTGATTACTACCTCCCTTTTGGGGAAGTAATCCATGAAACCCCAGGTATACAGAGTTGCTTCCCTTGGAAATCAAATAAAATTGTTTTGTGTTAATTTACATCAAAATACAAAAAAACACGCGGGTTTTAGATTTGAAATCAACAGATGATTACCGTATGTACCCAATGAAATCATATTATTTGATGAACGAGGTTGGTCTTGGGAGAAAAATCGAACTGAATTTTGCTATATAAACCCTTTTGAATTCACCAAAAAGCCATTTTTTGAAACGCTTCCAGAATCCACCAAAATCAAATTTTTGAAGAAAAAATACTTGTTTGCTTATTTTTAGGCTGTTATCTATCCGAAAAACATAACTTTGTTAGATTTTGTGACATGCGATAAATCACTTTCTGCAGGTTTTGCATGGTTTTTAGGCGGAGTTGGACTTAAGGGGTTGATACTGAATGTTATTTTTGACAGACCAATTTTTGATACTTTTATTGAAATAAAAAGAATAAAATTTTAGAAACAAACACATATCTAATTTTCATCGGGGCTTCAACAGCATTTCTTTGTCTTATTCAATAGAAACCATTGTAACAAATATGAAATAATTGTTATGAGCATCCTAAATATTTCACTGTAAGCATGCATAAGCCAATGTATGAGATGAAATGGCATAGTTATGCAGGGGATAACTGTTTTGTTTCTTTTATTCCAGAGCACTTCCTGTCAGACTCCATCCTTTCTAGCATTAAAACAAGACTAGACGCTGATCAATTGGCTGCAGAATGGTAAGGGACTTACCCGTTTCATTATTTGAGACTTTGTGAGTGATCCAAATTGAAAGCAACCAGCTATTTCAATTAGTATATATTTTGTTTTTTGAGAGGATAAGCAGAAGTTTTTGTGACAAAAAAGAGAGTAACTTGCTGTTGTTTTAGTTTTTATAGATTCCTTGATCTTGTTCTGCAAGTTTCAACACATTTGTGATATTGTTTTAATCAAGACTAAATATTTCTTAATAATGAAATTATCTACCAAATGTGTTTGGCAATTTTTCAACAGTTTGATATTTAAATTTTTACACTGTTTATGGACTACCAAGGAAGCACCAATGGGTGAACTGCTGCCATCAGTAAAAAATGTTTTGCATTTGTGTCCAAATCAAAAGATGTTTAAACAAATGGCAACAGATAAATTTAAGCTCAAATAACAAAGTGGCAAAATGTGTCCATAAAGACTATAACAATATTTTGGTAAAGATATAAGGACTAGGGTCATGAAGGCAATTTACTCATGATGAACTGATCTTTATTTTTGTCCTTATAATTTCAATACTATACACATGAACAAAAAGTTTCCCTTTCATCTTAATGCCTTCAATAAACTTCTGCTACGAAGCCATTATAGTTTTCTGTATTTTAATAAGATATAAGATGTTTAAAGCAGAAACACAAATAAGATACTAATAAATAACATTATTAGTTTGATATTCGCAATTTATTGTTTTATAATTTTCACACAGTTTGCAATCATCTGAATCTCTACAAAATGAGGAGAACCAGTCTGCATTGATTGGTAAAGGGAAACAGCCAGCCTCGGGCAGCAGGGCCCAGTATAAAACTACAAAACAAACCTCCAACGAGAACTCGGCATCCTCAGGTGGCAGTAGAGATGTTCCAAAATGGTTTAAGATTGGTAAGGAGTTACCTTATACTTTTCTCAGAAGTTTAATTCATGGAGATATGTTATGAGACTGCAGCCTTTCTGAACTCTTTACCACCTACAGGCGACATTTTTTACGTAAAGCAGACAACTTTAGAAAAGCTTTGTAAACTTGTATAAAACCTTTCATTTCTGCTGCCGTAATATGTGAATAGATTGAAAAAAGCATTTTGGCTAAAGGATAAATTGCTTTTCACAAGCAATTTCTCCTTTTGCCACAATGCCTTTTGAAAGTCTTCTGCTGTAATACGAAGAAATGTGGTGTTAGGTGGTAATGTGTTATATAGAGGTCTTCCAATGCTTTCCCTCATCTATATAGTACCATGAAGGCACTTTCATTAGATAATTTGAGAAATGGTTATAACAAGAGAAAAAAATGCTCAAAACTAGCTACTTCTCCTTTTGTCACATAGGTTTTTCCAATCAACACAATATCAATGAATTTCTCACACTTGATTATTGTCTGCTAAAGCTCTTTATTTGGAACAAGTAAAACTCCCATATGTGTCAACAGGTAATTGATCACATATGCATTGATTTATACAGGATATCAATAATGTAGAGGGTTGGGGTTTTCTATGTGAGTTGCAGCTGAATGAACTTATCTGTTGCTTGCTTATATGGGTTTAATATTGCAAGTTTTTCATATAGATGTTTGGCTTATTGTTGACTGAAAAAAAAGTACCTTTACCTTATAATGCACCTTTACCTTATTGTCCATAAAGACCTGTCAAGAGTAGTAAAATTGTCTTAGTCAGTATTCAATTAGTTAGCCTGAAGGCTACCCTCATTAACACATTACTACCGAACAAAATATTTTGCATCTTGTAGCAGACGACTTTCAAAGAGCATTGTGGCAAAAGGAGAAATTGCATGTCACAAGCAATTTCTCCTTTTGCCACAATGCTTTTTTAATCTGCTCACATATCACAACAGCAGAACAGAAAGGTTTCTCATGTTTTCAAAGCTTTTCTGAAGTCGTCTTCTTGAAGTAAAAAAAATGTCATCTGCAGTTGGTAAAGAAATAAAATTAGAACCAACCATTTCCTTGTGCAAAGTACATTACCCATACTACTAGATCACATAGTCCTTTTTATATTTGGGCTGCGTCACGCGAAAAGGAGCACTCGGACATACAAAAAAAAGCGCTGACTCAGCTCTATCTTAGCGCTATTATTCCAGCATCTAGTCACGAAAGTTATCATTTGTATTTATTTAAAGGTAGAACTTGATGTCCTCTTAGATGGCAAACAGTGTAGCCCCAGACCAGCCGCCACGTCAGTGACGTGGCGGCTGGTCTGGGGCTACACTGTTTGCTATGTCCGAGTGCCCCTTTTCGCATGACGTGGCCCATTTCTTGAAATGAATCATGTCTTTACTTAGAACAAGATATCTTATTCCTTGTGCAATGGGGATGTTAATGAAAATGTTTTTAAAGATATGCTTAATACTTTATACTTCTGGTTCTTCATTTGCTTCCATTGAGGATCAGTCACAAAATTCACATTTAAAGGAATCAATTGATTTTAAGTACCTGGCCAAATGTGACTGGGGACAAAAAAGGTTTGGACTTAACTAAATAGAGAAAAGATGGTTGGTATCGTGAATTTGAAATATAATTGGGCTAGGCGTAGGAATATTATTAGTTGAGCCGAAGGCAAATCGGACAAAATAATCTGAAGCTTAGCCCAATTAACCTTTCCTATTCAAAGACACCAGTTATCTTTTTATTTATCCGGTTACCTATATGGATTCAAATGAACAAATAAAAAAGGAAAATAAAACACACAAAAATGAAACAAACCAGAGAATCAATGCTGACAAGTGCAAGCAGCAATCATATGATCTAGTGATGGATCAAACTCCTCAGAGTAATCTCCCCTTGCTACCTGCATCGATCACTGCCACCATAAGATTTTCATCCAGATATGGATGAAATTTAAATGATGCTGTTTTGTTTAGAGATTAATGGATATCTTAGTTAATTTAGTAACAATGTCTTATTGTATTGATTTCTGACCAGTTAAGTTGAAAAAAAGTTTTGTTTTGTTTATAAATAAAGCGCAAATGGATTACAATTGTTTAGTTTCGCTGCCATCTTTTAACGCCATTTTCGTTTCTACGTAGGTATTCATGTGACATTTGTGATGGCAGTGATCAACCCCATAAAGGGAGATCACTGTGAGGAGTTTGGTGATGGATATCAAAGATGTTATACGACAGCCTGTTATCACTCTGTAAATTGCCCTGGCGACAGGATGAATATATTACTCTTTACTTGTGAAAAGGAAAATTGATTTATGTCTATGATTTTTTACCCATATAATTGAAGGACCTATCTACTTTCAGGTAAAAAGTGATAAAAATAGACACCTCTGAGAATGAGAAGCCTGCATGTAAACTGATTGTGGTAATATGCAAAGTTGCAGATTGTGCTATGTGCTTGAATAAAGTTATTTCATTATAATTGGTAGTAGAGTTATTGTTGTCATCTTTAAACCCTCTCACTTGAATGGGATCTTGTGAATGATGCTTAAAACGATCAACAGCAAGCATAAGTAGTAAAGTCTGAAAGTAACACTTTCTTGGTGATAATTTGCGTTTGTTTGCCATGTTTATCACTCTCATGAAGCTAAGTGCAAAAGTAAGATTAAGGAAACTACTGTGACAAAAACAGGTTTGTTTATCCAAATGATGTTATGATTTATAACAGAGAAAATGTTTATCGTCATACTTTGGAATGTGTCACCTTTGGTTGCTTGTATGATAGGTCAGTAAAGAAACCCTCCAATACAATGCAAGTAGATGAGCTTGTTTTATGGATCATTCGATAGATTTGATCAAGATATGATCCATAAATTCAAGATATGGCCTATGAATAGCTTGTTGAATTGCAATCATTTACATCCTGTTCTTTGTGTCCCAGCAAACAGCCGAACATTTAATTTGATTCTTTGTACTTCCTTCTTTATTTTCAAATAATTCCAAAATATAGAGCATCTTTCCTGTCTAAATTGATGGCAACAGCATACATATAATTCATGAGTTTAAGGTAAGACCTGGGTAATGGAAAAAAGGTCAAAATAACAAAATTAAAAATTACACAGAACAAATTCCGTTTTAAAGTCAAGTTTAATATTAGAATTCATCCTGGATTGAAATTTTTATTTGTCAACTTCATTCGTGTAATCTAACTTTCAATGTGAAAATTGAAAATTAAAGGGAGGTAATTAATATGTAATAAAAAAACAAAATTTTTGATATTCATTTCATAAATTCAAAATCGGACACATTTTGAAAATTGGCTTGGTGAATGCCTTTGAAATGATAAGATATTTTGTGAATTACATTTCAACTTAGTTTTTAACCAAAGCAATTGCAAGTTTTCCATTACCCTGGTCTTACCTTAAACACTAACATTTATTTGGGATACTCTGTAGAAAATATTGTAAAGAAAGAAGCAATTGTTCCTTTTGAGCATTCCATTAGTTCGCAGTAGTTTCCTAGACCTTCTGTAGATTAATCAAACTGGGTATATGTTTGAGGTAGAGGGTTAATGTGTTTTATTATATCGCACCAAGTAAACATATTTCGGTTGCAACAATATTATTTCTTGATGCGATAAACCTCTCCCCCATAAAATGAGCACTTTGCAGCAAGGGCTACATTCTTCAAAGGGAATTACATGACTCGTGATGAAATACAAAACATTGATAGAGAATCAAATAACATCTATGTCTCTGCCAGAACCGATTAAGTTTTGAGTCGAATCGGGGTTGTTACTCTACCATTTACAATAAATCTAGAGCTTCTGTCATAGTTCGGTGGTCCCCACACCATGGAGCCGTTTTGCTGAACAATCTATGCTAAATTTGAGCACAGGTTTAAAACAACATTCCCTCTTGTTTTAATATTGGACATAGCAACATTGCCAAATAACACATCATTGTTATCTTCTCTCCGAGACGCCTCCAATGACGGGTCACATTGCAAGATTGTGTTTTCATTTAAGATACTACATTCATGTTAATCTATTTTGACTTACCCAATTACTTTCCGTAAGTCGTGAGTAAATTTTGCCCTGGTGATTGCTCACTGTTGGGCGCCCCATTTTTGTTCTATACGAAAATGGTCATCTTGGCCACTGTGTAGTGCCTTGCAGTCCTCATTTCTCCATATATGTAGTTACTATCATGTACACTAACAGTATTGAAACACTAAAGAAACCAAGGCATGATCAGCTTGATTTTCTTTTTTCGGTCTTTTCCTTGACCCCTACTAGCAAAAATCGAGTTTGAAGAAAACAACCGTTTCGAAATAAGACGGATAAAGAAGTTACGGCGCTTCTCAATCGCACACGCGATCAACTTTATCTCGTTATTCCATACCAATCTCTACCCGAGAAAATTGGTCGCCGCAATGCTTCCATATTTATGAGTAACGAACGATAACTCTACAAGAGAGATTGATGGTTTGCTATAGACATAGATCGCGTACTGTCAGTTTACTCTAAGGGAAAATTACCTTACACCACGTGGTCATATGCGCGCATCTGACTCATCAGAAAGTTTTATATACGCTGTATAACACCAGTCTGTTGGGCGAGCCACGGTGCGGCATTTACAATGACATTGTTCATCATGTGAGACAAAATCACATGATATCCAGGTGATAGCCTCGGGCACGACTCCTGGCTACTGCCTGGATCATGCCGCATTAACACGACACTCGCCTTTTGGTGTGGTTTGTGGGGGTCCGAGCACTTTTTGTTGATATTTGGGCGGTTTTATATATATCTCTATCAGACGTATACGAATAAATCATTTGGTGTCGGTTCGAATCTTCATTGCACCGATTTTTTTAAGATCGTCTGCTTTTTCTTTTAAAAAAGTAAAAGCAGACGATCTCATACATTTTTTTTATTTGTGATTCATGAAGAATCCGAAGTGACAAACAAAATACAGTCTTACTTGTGTTAAGCAACCGCCTTTTTAAGCAGCCAACCTGCCTAGAACAACCACTACAAAAAGTCCTATTGTTACATTTATAGTGAACATCAATTTGTGTTAAGCAGCCAGCCTGTCTTAAACAGCCAATTTACTCTATCCCATAGGCTGGCCTCTTAACACAAGTTTGACTGTAAACAGTTACTGGTTTGATTTTTCTCATGTTTCATACTTATCGTCTTATGACTATCTCAATTTGGAAGAGTCTTAAAATCTCTATATAGAAAGCGAGTTAGAATACTTACTTAAGGTGAACATATTTATAACATTTATCAACTAACAAAGTAGTGAAGAATTAACCTAAGAAGTCATTGTGATTTGTGTTAAGCTGCAATCATAACAGTTATACAAGAAATAATTGACTGTAATGGGTTTTAATTTCTTGAATTGGTTCGCTCGTTTTTACATCAAAACAGAAGAATATAAATAGACAAAATGTATAAGCCACTCAACATGTATTTTCGTTTGGGAAATAAGTAGGTTGTGAATAAGTCTGTGCAATAATGGTAAACAAATACATGTACCATGACCATTTGTTCGTACAATGAATATTATGGAATAATTGAAAACATTTAAAATGACACATATAAATAAAAGAACTCGTTCGTCACACACTAACAACCACATAGGTTTCTCAAAGCTCCTGCGGTTCCCGCGATGGCATAGCTTTGCGACCAGACAATTTCCGAAAGCGACTAGTTATCTCACTGTGCTATGACTTTAGACAAGGCGCGGTGGAGTACTGAATAAGTATCCAGAAGACTGTACATATCTGATTAATAAACTGTTGAAAGAAGCGTCCACTTACAATAAAAATATATTCCTACTACAGATGCATTAAAACGTATTATGTAGTTATTCAGTCCCACGTGTGGGGTTTTGCGAGTTGTCCGAATTTACAGCAACAGCAGTCGTCAGCTGAAATGTTTCATTACACCCTCATAATATTGGGATTAAATCGGTTGTGATACAATGAGATAATATACGAGCATCCATTTTAATGAAAATGATTTTCTGCTTCAAGATGATTGCTACAGTTGCATCTAAACGGGTTAATTGAGTCAAAGTTTCTTTAAATTCGTCTGCTCAAAATTGTTTTTTACAACAATTTAGTAGAGTTCTATTACTACATTTGTGCGAAAGATGTCGACTTGTGTACATACATGTAGGGACACGTAGTACATGTATATGATTGTGTTATTTCATAAACGCCTATACCTTTAGACGTATATCCTTCAAGTGTCGTCTTGATTAACCCTTTAACAAACACCAAATATTTTCGGCTGTCCCAAATTGAAAGAGTTTGCAGGCGACATCTCAAATTCTAATGAAATTGGAAAGTAATCTTCTGATAGAAAAGAAAACAGTGAGGGTAAAGAAAAAATTGCTCGTTTTGAGCAATTTCTCCTTTTCCCACAACGGTTTTCCAGAGTCATCTGCAAAAAAGTGGTCAAATGTCATTACTGTTTGGTAATGGGTTAAGACGTATATCCTACAAGTGTCGTCTAGCCATTCGATTTTTATAAATAGGCATTATCTACTGGTGCAATATAACCCCATTTATTGTTTGAGTATCGACCAATGAGAAAGGTGTACGTTACGCTCTTCTCGTCTTTATCGCGTACGAGCTTTCCGAAATACATATGTAGACCAAAACCAATCGTTTGTGTATCGAGATTATACGTTCTCTCATAGCACTTCCGTCTTCTTGAATTAGACTGTAAACAAATAGACTCTACTGCTTGTTAAATATATCTATATTTGTAAAGATGAGTTTTGTTTTGCTGTTATTGACGTGTTTGGCGTGTATAACAGTTACGTCAGCAGATTTCTTTCGTGATCTCGAAAAACTGGATATTGATTCGCAGCTGAACGAGATCGATAAGATGCTGAACAATATCGAGGTCGACGAGAAAGGGGCGATGGATACCCTCATGGGTAATAAAGGGACGGACAAGCCGGCTGACGAACCCGCTGATATATTCTCGAACCTCTTCGATAGGGAATGTCAGTTTAAGTGTGAGGACGGTAGGTGATGTGTGTAATTTACTTATTATTGTTTAATCGTACGCGAGTTGTTTGTTTGTGATTGGTCCAAACCGAAAGTAGCAGGCTAGCAGACGACATATATTATATTTGAATCGTAGTAATATTGTGTTATAGAAGCATTGCAACTAAATCAGAAATTACTCGTTTAGAGTAAGTTTCCCTTTGTTGATTTAAATGATTAAAAACCCATTGCTTCAAGGGATAAAATAATGCATTTGTGTGGGAATAGTGTATTATTTTAAGTCTAGCGCCTGTACACTTTAGCGAGAAAAGGGGAGTTAAAAAAGATATGAGAAAAGGAGTTATGCCCTCGCTCGACATCAATGGCTGCGATCTATTTGATCTGTTTAGCTAAATTCTGTTTTTCTTTTATCTTTTAACTGGTTTTTCTTTCGACGAATGCAACTCGTTTTGCTAAATGTACTACTATGTTTGTGCTTTTATCAACAATAGTGATGCTGTATAATTATATGCAGCGTTGAACTTGAAACGAAATAAAAACTTGAAGGATAAGAATATCAAACCTTTTTAAAATTTACCATTGTATAGCAGCACAACGTTCTCGCTTTCAGGTATCAGCAATATTTTGTTATCTACTAAGTTTTAAAAGGATTATTATTTTCATTTTTTTGTTTTAACATTTTTGTTTGCGCATTTAGTTTTACAATCTTGTTAGGCCTGAATATTCAATCAAACTATTCATCGCACTACTCATACATATGCATGTGGGAAAGGAAAAGGGCTAAAACTTCTAAGTGACCATTTGATCTACAGTACTTTTAACTTCATTAGTGAAACTGACCATTTAGTCAACAGTACTCCCAACATCAAAATATCACTGACAATCAATGAAATCAATTACCCATATCCAATAGTTTAGGTCATATTTGCGTGTGTCCGTATGTGAAATATTCTAATTTGAGTAACAAATGCCTAAATCGCAACACAAGATTATACAACGGTATTGTTTGTGGTTATTTTAAAGAAATTAGTCTTTCCTTTTGTGTTTAGGCAGTAAACCCAAAGTACGTCGAGGACACAAACCCTCTTCTAACGGATGTGGCTCATTTGGACTCTCGGTACGTATAGAGAATGATTAAAACGCTTTACCAAACGCCAAATTTTCGACTGTCCCAAATTAAAAGATCTTGCAGACGACATTTCAAAATGTGATGAAATAGACAACCACTCTTCTGTTAGAGCAGAAAATATTGTTGGAAAAGGAGAAATTGCTTGTTAAGAGCAATTTCTCCTTTTCCCACAATGTTTTCAAGACTCGTCTGCAACAAACTAGTCAAATGTCGTTATTGTTCGGTAATGTGTTAAAACCCTTTTCTAATGATGCAATTAATATAATCCTGTATCAAATACTTCGATCGCTGATCTCAATAAGGATGCGTATAATGGTCGTGTGTACGAATGAATTCGACTTTTTAGGCCAATCTAACTTTGGGGTGGGGTCTTTTAAGTTTCACGACGAGATGACATGAATGTGTAAACACAATAAAGGGTTAAGAGAAACAGTAACGAATTAAACTTACAAAATACGACTCTTATCTAGACTACAGTGTATACAATGAGTAAACGAGATACAGACGAAAAGTTTGAGAGAGTCATATAGAAACCTCAAGCCAGTGTGTATTGTATACATATGCTGTGCGGACAATGCGTTATATCTTCTTTCATTGTTGACTTAATTAGCGTCAAGAAATCGAAACATGTTCAACCGTGTTATATTTCCGATAGTAACCAACTTCACGACGAAGTGTCATTCTAGTTCGTCGAGACTCTTTTATCATATCATTATCATTTCGATGGTTTTACATTCTTTTTTTTTGTATTAGCCTGTTCTAGTCATGAACAGGTTGGTTATTCAGGAAGGTTTATTTAAGTAAAAAAAACTTTTTTAAATGTCATTTAACCTCATTGATGTTTCATACGTTGTTAAGGAACAACGCCTAAGACAACATTTACTTGGAACAGTATCCAGGAAGCAGTCATCGAGAGTGGCTTTGAACAAGCTTTAATTAGCTTCCTTCACAATCGATGTAAAACAAATACGGAAAACAAAACATGAACCAGTTAGTTACAAAACCGTTTTGAAACCGTTATCTGTTGGTCTTCTGATATACGTTTCGACAACAAGATAGTACCAATATCGTGAGTAGAAATATAACATACATTTCGTATCATCTTGTACGATTCGGGATTTGAGTATTACTTTCACAAATCAATTTTTATCTGGCTTTGTTTTCAGTTTGAATTGGAAGATTTGCCGGAAATGACGTCATGTTGTGATAAACATGACATGTGTTATGACACATGCGGCACGAATAGAGATGAGTGCGATGACGAATTTAAAGAGTGTCTCGACAAAATGTGCAAAAAACTTAAAAAGACATTATCAAAGAAGGAGCATCAAGGTAAGTTTTAGTGGTTTCGTTCAACACGGTATCTACTTACCGATGATTATACTACTATCAACAAACGTCTTAACTCTTAGAATGCTGGGTAATTTTCTACGTCTTCTTTCCAAAACCTTAGATATCTACTTAATTTTGTTGAGGAAAAATACTCAACGTAAAAAACAGGTTAGATCACAGGCCAGCCAATACTTTACTTGGCGGATGGTCTGGGTCTAACTATAAGGGTTGATGTCATGAATGGCAAAACAAATCATGGCTATGAAATGTTAATCTAGAATATGATTACAAAAATGCGTATGCGTGCTATAGAATGTTTCATGAATAGTCATTTCGCAAGATTTAAGTGTCGAATCCTCATGTTTATTGACCCCTCACTAAAACTATATAAGCCAATAGATTATTGGTAAGAAACAGCACCATGCTATGTCTCCTTTTTCATAAACCATTTGTATCCCCAAAACGAAAAGAGTAACTAGATATCAAGTATGTAAGTCATATTTTGCAAAAGCTTATTTTTTGCTAATAGTTAGAATGGACAAGAAAAGACATAGTATAAGATGATGTCTGGCCATTTATTATTTCCAATATGAATAAGCAATCCAACCTAAACAAAAACTGTTATATAAAGAAAAACTGGGATCAGATTCCAACGATTGAAATTGCTTTCTCAATATCAAAATGTTTCGATTTTAAAGTTGCATTCGGAGATTATCAAACATTGGCATAGATATACAGATTTGTCTTTTTTTTCATAAACGATTTACCTGCAGGTTGCAAGGATATGACCAGATTGATGTATACAGGTACAATAGCGCTGGGCTGTAAGCCGTATTTACAAGGACAGGAGAGTGCTTGCATATGTGACTCCGAGGCAAAGATGGCCGACAAAACGTCGACCGGGAAACCAAATACCAAGTCAGAAACAAGGGATAAAAGGAAAGGAAATCCGAATGAAGGCCAAAATGGAAGAAAGTCATCCGAGAATAAAAAATCTGACACCAAAGAAAACAAGTCGAAAAAACCGCGAACGAAAACGAAAGATGAACTTTAGAATAGTATGCTAATCGTGTATTTTTTTTATATATATTGATTCGTATGTATGTATTTGAATGTTATTTTATATTTTGTATATATTATTCTACGAAGAAACTTCACTATTTAAATACAAAACTGTGATGACATGTAAGTCTGGTCTGACCAAAAAGTCGGACTCACTGACCTTTATGATATATGCCGAAGTACGTATGTAAGACATAGTTTACAAGCAGTTTCATTTTCTTACATTTCCCCCAGCCTCATTTTGAAATCATCGTGCGAAAGTGCTGTTTGTGCTTTTAGCGTAGTTTGTACGAGCAGTGAACTTCAACGTTTTCTGTCGTGGTTGTAGTGAAACGAGTAAATGTTTATTAAAGTAAGGGCTTCAATATGTTCTAAACCAAATTTGATAAGAGGAATACTATAAACGGTTTCTCGTTGTATACTACATATGATATATATCTCCATTACGCTTTCCGTCCATATTATTTATGAAGAAAAGTTAATCCGTCCGTATTATTATTTTTCATAGTGTTTGAAAAGGATGACTATTATAAAGATAGTTTGGGTGGATAAGCAATACTCATGGGTATTGATCCTTGTTAATTCCAGTCCTTAACTAGTACATTCTTAAAATGATACACTTTTACAATTCTTTGAGTTGTTGAAGAAAATGTCGTTGTCAAGACATTAAATTTGTGGATCTGTATCATACACTAAATGTGCAACATACTTAATAAATATTAGACGACAAGGATTGGTGTTTTTTTTCTATTTATGTCAATGCCTGAATAAAATGATGGCGTCCACTAAATGTATAAATGTGAATATTTGTTAGCATATAATGAAATATCTCCGTCCTTTATGTGCCAGAGTACATCTGAATATCTAAAAAGTGTAAAAGGCATATTGTACGTACCCATAATGAATGACCATTAGTAAGTGTATTCAGATCTGGCTTTGAAATCCATAACATACTGTCTGTGCGCACCTAGATATATAACCCATTCTGTATCAACTTTGCATTCAATAGCTATTATTATAAAATATTATACCACAAATCAAACGAAAATGAAGTAAAAATAATACGGTTTTAATTTGGTTTTCGTTTGATTTGTGAACAAGCACTTTCAACTACAAACAAATAAATCAATCTTGATTATTCGTTATACACTTAAAGAAAGATAACTCTTCACAACATCATACCATTAGAAACCAAGAATTATTTCCCTTTGTTGTAATAAAATCGTTTACATTTTTCGCATTTTAAACCGCGATTTATGAATGACCTTGAATACGTAGGGAGTGATTAAATCTGAACAATAAAGATATTGGTTTTCACATTTCCATCAAATGACTTTCTGTTGATGAATAAAGATGTGCATCATTTTATATTTATCTCAGTTATGGAAATTATATTTCGTAACAACTGTTTCGAACAAGTTCAAAGCAGCAAATATATAAGATAGTGTAAGCTAAAACAGATATCAACGACCTTTTGCTTTGATACATGTATATATCGGATATACCTGGTATAAAATGACAAATTAGATAAAATAGAATATCAATTAAGTTCTTAACTTATCAATCCATTTTACCCCCACACAACGTACTTACGAACACAAAAAGAAACCCCGAAGAAGACAGCCGAACATTCAAGCTAAAATGTATGTTGTGATTCAGGCAGCTCGTATGTATGAACACTCACAGCAATATAAATGATGTGTGTCTAGAGAAAGAGGGATATCATTTCTTTATTTCCTTTCTCTTTCTAAGCCATATAGTGTCAGAAATCACCAAAAGTGTTTTGTCAACGCGTATCACAAGAGTATCCACAAAATACCATGCTCTTCATCATTTTCAGACGGACTGATTTCCTGTTATAAAAATATGATAATGTCATGGCATGTAAATTAATTGAACTTTTTAACAATTTCCTATGTTGTAACACTTTCGATAGGTGTCCTTTGCTACAAGTGTGTTGCTTTACATATTAGAGGCATGTTTTTGTACACATATATAATCCCTACCCAGCACTAGACAAGGAATGTCCAAAGATGGACTGCAAAAGTATGCCACACAATGACTTCCTTAACTTTTAACATACACAGAGCTTGTGAAAAATCCTCATTCGTTATTGTGACCTACGGCAGGTAAACGCTATGATGAGATTGAATCATAGTCATGATTACCTGCCCTTCACATAACATTATCAATTAGTACGAGGGAAACCAGACGATTTGAATGCGTGCCCAGTGGCTAGTCAACATCTCCGATTAGAGCACGGTTATCAAGTGTATCTCTGGATTTATAAATAAATTCAGTCATGTTTTATTTTAAACTTCAAAGTTATGTAGTCTACGATTATGTAACGCTTCGTTACAAAACCTACGTCATCAAACTTCACCAATCTAAAAGCTATTTTCTAAAGGGCAGATGAAATATTGAGGATATCTCGAGTAGATTATGTTTAACACTGTTTTCTATAAACGATCTGTCCAAAATCTAGTCAATTCGAACATTATTAATATACCTCTTTTAAACGAGAATTCGACAAGATAACTTTATCAACATAGCTTAATGCGCTTATCATTAACTCATTATTCATGAATGCTAGTTTCAACTTTAAATCAAGACACCCTGTAACGCATTTCTTCTTCTTTGTACTGTATTTTGAATCATTTTAAAACGCGTTAAAGCATATTTATAAATGCGCCATCTAATGTTTATCAATTCAAACAATGAAATAAGGCGGTCAGAGCGTTCCATACACAGGCAGATGGTTTCTACTTTATTAACCTTACATGCCCATCAAAGGTAGCCTTTTGCATTGTACTTTAATTTAAGGTACTAATCATGCTTAACAGTTTTGACTTAACGCAAATACTTTCCTTGTTGTTAAAACAGTACGATTAACCATATGCTATATTGCAAATACCTCATACTTATTCTCACTTTCATTTTACGAAAATCTTTCTTCCATGGCGGTTATTATTTTCTTTTTTGAGACGACGGTAACATGTTATGAAAAGTAATTGTAAATTTGTATTTTGTATATGACTAGAAGCTGTACTAGCTTATGTCAATAAAACTTGTCTATGTCTATATTACAGTAAGGTAGGTTTTTCCAGCTGCACCCAGAGGTATTCTTACCAAACGATTGTTGTGATTGTGAAGGAGTTGTGTGTCCGCTTCCTCTTGAAAAGAAGCGTTTTCGAGACTGAACCGTAATCTTGAAACACCCCTTGATTTATATCGGTTCAATCGTATCTGCTCATACACTAGAAATCCTGGGGTAATTCGGCTGTTTTCCGGCGGATAACTCACATGATTCAGATTACAACATGCACGCAGACACTATATATCTATGTAAATACACACAAATTGGTTATATATCACAATTGAATGGGGTTTTTTTTATAATGTTTTCATAAAATATCTTTGTTTCATATTTTCTCAATCGTATCTTCTCGGTAATCCCCGGCTTGTGCCGGGGATTGCCGAGAAGATACGATTGCAAACGGACATGCCCTTCGTCAATGACCTACTTTCAAAATGGCTCCCCATTACCTCCGAGGTTATTGTAAGAAATGGCCGAGGTGTTCTAAATACTATCGGTTACGATGCCATTCAGAGGAAAACTGTTGACACTCGTTGAAACCGCTTCCGACTGGCCCTATGCTACGAGTTATCCGATGAAAACAAGTACATCATAAGGATAACCCAAGGCGAGGGTTCGGCGACCATTCCTTACACAAATCTGACCACGTGATTTCCACATTGGATCTTGATATTCTGACTTTTCTTCAGGAGTGGAACACATTATGTCAAGATGGTTTCACAGTCTATTGCCCTAGTTGTGTAAAAGCATTATTTTATGGTTTACAATATAATGTAGATTCTAAATTTGGGGCATTTAAGAAATAAATCTTACCAGGGGATTTTCCTCGGCTAACGTTCGTTTACAAGCCCTGATGGCCAGTTCAATGATATGAGTCGTTTATCCTCACCAGTGAAGAGATTACCAACGATGGTTGAAAGGCTGCACGGTGTGAAAACCTTATCAAATATAATCAAATTGTCAGAAGCTCAGACAAAATTTGTTTTCGTTTCTCGTGCGTGATGCAGTGACGTAACAAATTAAAATTAGCTTGTTAAATGTCTAAAGTGCAATGCATCTTCATTTAAACGTATAATAATGAAATAAGTTACTGTCAGAAAATCAACAATAAGAACCGATTGCCTATTCTGACACATGTCAGCTTGTCAAAGTCTGTTTACCTCATAGTAATCAATGATCGCCTTTTCGTGTACCCATTGTTGTAGTCACTCGAAAGATCGAATGTGTAATTGTGGTACAATAGAATAAAATATCTACGTCTGCATCATTCGTACTAGTGTATTACAGAACATCCGTTAACCCTTAGAATGCTGGGTGATTTTAGGTTTTTGTGTCGTCTGCTTTCTAAGACGTTAAACATCTGCTTAACTCTGAAGGATACTCGGAGACGCAAACAGGTTAGGTCACAGGCCAGCCGCGAAATTACTTGGCTGGTTGCCTGGATCCAATCTGTTTGCAAAAGCATGAAGTCGATTCCAGCACTATAAGGGTTAAATTGGTCGGAGCACTTCATTGTGTGCAAATCCATCAATCAACCAACGTTCATAGAATCATTTCTTTACCGGTACTTTTCTGTCTTTTGCGTCCGATCCTAATAAGCATAAGAGATGTGATCCAATCTCTATCCAAATATTTTGCTTCTTTGTTACCCGCGTGTAAAACACAAATATTGGAAAGCTTGAATTTGCCTCGGGCTGGTTCCCTTGGTCATACATAATTGGTATTAATTATTACAGAAATCCAGTTTCATGCTGCCCCGCTCGCATTCGTCTGATAGCGAGTCAGGTAATAGTCTTTGAATTGGCTTTTACACGCAGAATTTGCAATAACCATAAAGCAAATCATGTTTTATGGACTCAAAGAAACGACCGTGATGATTGCGTTCATAATGTGGTTGAGAAAGAAATACATGAGTTGGATTGAGGAAAACGAACCTGATCATGACATCAACATTTTAAGCAATTATGAGTTTAGGTACCAGCGACCCAGCGATGGTTAACCAATTACAGCACATACATCTTCATTTTAATCACATGTAGCAGCAAACTCAAGTGTTATATGAAGAAATGCCATGAACATTGTTAGTTTTTCTGGCCATAGCAATATAAGCGATTGAAGATGACATAAACCACAAAAATATCGAAATTTGCGAGCCGCATGTCATCTTTGTTGATGACGCCCGTATACTGTTTGTGTGGAGTCTTTAGGACGGAATGGGTATTTCAAGTTTTTTTTGAAGAAATCAGTAGAAAATCACTGACCATAAATTTCCTCACATGAAGCAATTAAGTGATAATACCCAGAATCTATCATTTTGAAATTCATTCTTGCGTCGGATTACTTCGTTCGTTCTCGATATACATCGGGTGGGACCGGAACTGTTCGGTGCAAAACGAATAGTTCCGGCCCAAACCGATGAATAAGTTATTCGACGAAAATGTGAGGTTCAAAATGGCAGATTATGGGTATAGGCTGCTACCATCTATCCTCCTGATATCTGTTCATGAGTATATGGCGTAAAGAGATATAAGTTAAATTGATCATTATTTCTTCGTGCGTATACTTAGATGATACACTTCTGGATAACCACAATGCCTTCTTGTTATTTAGGCTTAGAGTCTAAACCGCTGGTTATCCATGGTGTGCCCTTTCGTTATCGACATGCTTACGCGGCTTGGCGAAGTATAGGTTAGAAGATGCACGCTCTGTTCTATCGTATATTCCCTTTTATTTAATTAGACGATAAAGGAAGATATATAGATTTAACTGCTGAATATTCACGATAAATGACATGGCTGTTTTTTCGTAAGGACGCGGCTTAAAGACATAGAGGTTAGATCCGCTTCGTTCTAGCGTATATTCTTTGTGAAAACAAGGCTTGAAGAGATAGAGGTAAGATCATTGGATATATACGCCCTGTTCCAGCGTGTGTGTTTTCTTCGTTAGTGCACGGTTTAGAGAGCTAAAGCATCACCATTTGAACTGCTGGATATGAAATGACATACTGCATTACAGGATCAAAATGCATTTCAAATGGCATCAATATACTGCTTGATTAGTATTTTGCTGCTGAAGCAGTATTTATGTGCCGCCCCATAATAATTCGGTGCTGAAGCAGCATTTAGATACTACCCAACCAATAATCTGCTGCTCAAGCAACATTCAAATTCTGACGCACAAATGATTTGCTGACCAAGAAGTGTTTAAATGGTGCCCAACCATTAATTTGATGCTCAAGCAGTATTAAGCTGCTGTTCCTAAAATATTTTGATGTAAAAACAGAATTTAAATGATGCCCCGACAAATAGTTTGCTGCTGAAACAGTAATTAGTCAAACCAATAATTTTGAGCTCAAGCAGTAGTTAAATGCTGTCCCACAAACTGTTTGCTGCTAAAGCAGTATTAAAATGCTGCCGACAAGTAGTATGTTGCTAGAGCAATATTTAAATGATGTTCAAACAAATGATTTGATGCTCAATCAATATTTAAATGCAGCCCACCAATAACTTGATGCTCACGCTCTTTTTAAATGGTGCCTCGACAATAATTTGATCCTTAAGCAGTATTTAGATGCTGTCCCACTAATAATGTGATCCTCAAACAGTATTCAAATGCAGCCCTACCAATAACATGATGATCAAGGAGTATTTAAATGGTGCCTCACTAATGATTTGCTGCTCAAGTAGTATTTAAATCCTGCCAACCAATAATTTGATCCTCAAGGAGTTTTTAAATGGTGCCTCAACAATAATGTGCTGCTCAAGTAGTATTAAAATCCTGCCAACCAATAATTTGATCATCAATGAGTATTCAAATGGTGCCTCGACACTAATTCGCTGTCCAAGTAGAATTAAAATCCTGCCAACCAATAATTCGATCCTCAAGCAGTATTTAAATGCTGACTCACAAATAATTTGATGCTCAAGGAATATTAGAATGGTGCCTTACTAATAATTTGCTGCTCAAGCAGTATTCAAATCCTTCCAACCAATAATTTGATCCTCAAGTAGTATTCAAATCCTGTCAACCAATAATTTGATCCTCAAGCAGTATTATAATTCTGCCGACCAATAATTTGATTCTCGTGTAGTATTCAAATCCTTCCAACCAATAATTTGATCCTCAAGTAGTATTCAAATCCTGCCAACAAATTATTTGATCCTCAAGTAGTATTCAAATCCTGCCAACTAATTATTTGATTCTCGTGTAGTATTCAAATCCTTCCAACCAATAATTTGCTTCTCAAGCAGTATTCAAATCCTGCCAACCAATAATTTGATCCTCAAGCAGTATTAAAATCCTGCCATCCAATAATTTGATCCTCAAGGAGTATGGTGCCTCGGCAATAATTTGCTGCTCAAGCAGTAATTAAATCCTGCCAACCAATGATTTGATCCTCGTGTTGTATTCAAATCCTTCCAACCAATAACTAGCTGCTCAAGCAGTATTCAAATCCTGCCAACCAATAATTTGATTCTCAAGTAGTATTAAAATCCTGCCAACCAATAATTTGATCATCAAGGAGTATTTAAATGGTGCCCAACAAATAATTTGATGCTTAAGCAGTTTTTAGATGCTGCCCCACTTATAATTTGACGCTCAAGGAGTATTTAAATGCTACCCCACTTATAGTTTGACGCTCAAGCAGTATTTAAATTGTGACCCACAAATAATTTGACGCTCAAAGAGTATTTAGATGCTGTTCCTAAAATATTTTGATGTAAAAACAGAATTTAAATGATGCCCCGACAAATAGTTTGCTGCTGAAACAGTAATTAGTCAAACCAATAATTTTGAGCTCAAGCAGTAGTTAAATGCTGTCCCACAAACTGTTTGCTGCTAAAGCAGTATTAAAATGCTGCCGACAAGTAGTATGTTGCTAGAGCAATATTTAAATGATGTTCAAACAAATGATTTGATGCTCAATCAATATTTAAATGCAGCCCACCAATAACTTGATGCTCACGCTCTTTTTAAATGGTGCCTCGACAATAATTTGATCCTTAAGCAGTATTTAGATGCTGTCCCACTAATAATGTGATCCTCAAACAGTATTCAAATGCAGCCCTACCAATAACATGATGATCAAGGAGTATTTAAATGGTGCCTCACTAATGATTTGCTGCTCAAGTAGTATTTAAATCCTGCCAACCAATAATTTGATCCTCAAGGAGTTTTTAAATGGTGCCTCAACAATAATGTGCTGCTCAAGTAGTATTAAAATCCTGCCAACCAATAATTTGATCATCAATGAGTATTCAAATGGTGCCTCGACACTAATTCGCTGTCCAAGTAGAATTAAAATCCTGCCAACCAATAATTCGATCCTCAAGCAGTATTTAAATGCTGACTCACAAATAATTTGATGCTCAAGGAATATTAGAATGGTGCCTTACTAATAATTTGCTGCTCAAGCAGTATTCAAATCCTTCCAACCAATAATTTGATCCTCAAGTAGTATTCAAATCCTGTCAACCAATAATTTGATCCTCAAGCAGTATTATAATTCTGCCGACCAATAATTTGATTCTCGTGTAGTATTCAAATCCTTCCAACCAATAATTTGATCCTCAAGTAGTATTCAAATCCTGCCAACAAATTATTTGATCCTCAAGTAGTATTCAAATCCTGCCAACTAATTATTTGATTCTCGTGTAGTATTCAAATCCTTCCAACCAATAATTTGCTTCTCAAGCAGTATTCAAATCCTGCCAACCAATAATTTGATCCTCAAGCAGTATTAAAATCCTGCCATCCAATAATTTGATCCTCAAGGAGTATGGTGCCTCGGCAATAATTTGCTGCTCAAGCAGTAATTAAATCCTGCCAACCAATGATTTGATCCTCGTGTTGTATTCAAATCCTTCCAACCAATAACTAGCTGCTCAAGCAGTATTCAAATCCTGCCAACCAATAATTTGATTCTCAAGTAGTATTAAAATCCTGCCAACCAATAATTTGATCATCAAGGAGTATTTAAATGGTGCCCAACAAATAATTTGATGCTTAAGCAGTTTTTAGATGCTGCCCCACTTATAATTTGACGCTCAAGGAGTATTTAAATGCTACCCCACTTATAGTTTGACGCTCAAGCAGTATTTAAATTGTGACCCACAAATAATTTGACGCTCAAAGAGTATTTAGATGCTGTCACACCTATAATTGTACGCTCAAGCAGTATTTAAATGGTGACCCACTAATAGTTTGACGCTCAAGGAGTATTTAAATGCTGTCGCACTTATAATTTGACGCTCAAGCAGTATTTAAATGCTGTCCCACTAATAGTTTGACGCTCAAGGAGTATTTAAATGCTGTCCCACTTATAATTTGACGCTCAAGCAGTATTTAAATGCTGTCCCACTAATAGTTTGACGCTCAAGCAGTATTTAAATACTGTCCCACTAATAGTTTGACGCTCAAGGAGTATTTAAATGCTGTCCCACTAATAATTTGATCCTCAAGCAGTATTTAAATGCTGCCCCACTAATAATTTGACACTCAAGCAGTATTTAAATGGTGTCCCACTAATAATTTGACGCTCAAGCAGTATTTAAATGGTGACCCACCAATGATTTGATCCTCCAGCAGTATTCAAATGCAGCCCTACCAATAATCTGCTGCTAAGGCAGCATATTGATACTACCACAGAGGCAAATCGCTGATCGGGCAGCATTTTTCTGGACATCCGTGGTAAATGTTATCGCTTTTGTATTATTGCAAAACAGTTTTTGAGAGATAGAGTTATAAGCTGTTTCATATCAATGGTTTGTCCGATCGGTATTTGATTATGGACAACCGGTATGGAGATGAATGTTGGTGTCGAATGTCTCCAGTATTACTTAGAGATGGACAATGAAGAGGAACGTTCCTTGGCAATATTTTATTGAAATTCGTTATGCAAAGATAGTCGAATGGTGCAAACAACGAAATGCGCCGATGGCGAGATACACAGACATGCAGAAGCTCTTATAGGGTAACACCGTCACTTTATTACCTTATTATTAAATTCATACTTTATCAATCTGCCACACAAGTATATACAGACGCTTGGAAAACCATAAAGCGCCAGAAACAGGATCAACTAATAAGCGCCTGATTGATCCAGATACCCATTTCAAACGAAAACATGTGCTTTATGATCATGCAAGGGCTTAATTGGAATTACGCGCATCCGAATGAACGGTGTTGTTTTTCAGTTCGTAGAATTTCGGAAATTCGGGGAATTTGATTCATACTGTAATATTTGGCCGTGAACGATTACTAAAGCATTCTGTACCTCTTTAGATGGTGATTATTTCAATATAACATGTGCTGATGAAGGTCGGTTCAAACACTATCGATCATACGTAAGTTGTACTAAGATGAAAGAGGGCTTGTTTTTTACTCTTTGATGGGTTCTGTGTTTCTCCCAAAGAAAGACAAACCACAAACAATTCAAAGTCACTGTAAAGCGCTTTATAACTGCGATTGCAATATTTGGCGGTTTATCAAGGTTCCTTAAAGTGTGGGCTAAAGATTTCTCGATGGATGTAGGTACCGATAAGAATCAAAAACCACATCACGAAAGATCGCCGATATCGACATATGAATTACAACTGTACTCTGAAATAACTGTGGAGATATTGTACAGGAAACATATGTTAAATAAATGTAAGTCCTGATACTCTATCTTATTGGGGTGAACGATAGAAATACGAACTCGTGACTTTATACATAACTCAAAGCACATTTATTCAAAAAATAAATTGTACAGTGTTCAAATAAATATCATAAATTGACCCGAGAGCCAAAGCATGCAAATGAATTATCCTGATCGGCATTTTACCAGTTTGATCGTAAACAAAGCATACATTCTCTTACCTTTCTCGCAAGATTATTTAGCCCTTAGAATTCTAGGTAATTTTCTAAAAATATATGTTTTTGTCGTCTGCGTTCCAAAACCTTAAATATCTGCTTATCAGGTTAGTCCACAGTCCAGTCGCAATTTTACATGGCGGGTGGTCTGGATCCAACTTGTTTGCATAAGCATGAAGTCGAATTCAGCACTATAAGGTTAAATATCATATGACTCGACATTTCACCAATGCTACTAAATATAGACTAAGTTGATATATTTTCTAAATCTTTACTGTATTGGGTAATGAATGTGGCAGACAATTTGATAAGTAATATTATTGTAGACGATGTAGTCTGTAATATCAATTGTACATAATTTAACCTTTCAATATAGTTCTGTTACCACATTTTGACATATCGACGACTTTTTTTAGATGTGTTAGGGCTACTTCCAGACCTACTTATGATGTCAACCTATATGAAGTTCTAATTGTTCAGTCTCAAATCAATTTGGCAGCAATGTAGGACAACTTTCAAATAACTTGATATTTTATTAGGACTTGTAACTTCCTTAAATATCTTGTTTCATGCGTCAATATTGTGATAACATAAAACACAATTAACCCTACAATTACGTTTAATCTCCATGTTATGGATGATACCAAATGAACCCAAATAAAAGACGCCGCATCGGTGAAAAACGGAAACAACACATCTATTCCCTCTTTATAAGAAAGTCAAGCTTGATGCCATGTAAATCAACAGGGCAATCCATTTAATGCGCCGTCTGGCGTGGGTTTGTCTATTTTATTTATTCAGTCCCAACGTAAATCTTGACATTTTGAACATACCTATTCGACAAATGAATTTAACCATCAGATGAATGTCGCATATACCCGTTAGACAAATGTCGCATAAACAACATATTCATTTTACAAATGCAATATCTCTTAGACAAAAAATACATACAACACTTTGACAAATGTCGCAAATACCCAGATGACAAATGTCAGATAAGCAATATTCATCCTCAAAATGTCGCATATAACAATTATATAACTATCACCATATTTGGCTAACATATCATATAACCTCTTTACAAATAGCATCGTATAAACTATTCGGCAGATGGTCCATATCCCAACTTGACATATGTCGCATATAAATGAAAGTCGCATATAACCGATACGCAACATATCGAATATACATGCACAACATGAAACTATATGACAGTTGCGTATGCAAAAACAACAATTGTCGTGGTCTCTCATTTGGAAAATGTTACATTTTCAGCGAAAAACACCTACCGAGCACTCAAAAATCGTATCTATAAATCTCTTACTAAAATATCGACAATACCTTGCATCACAATACGAAAACAATAAATGACAACACCGGCCACACAATCGAACAACCAAACACAAACAATAATGTTCTCCCTGAATAAGTAACAAGTACTAACTATACAGGAGGCCAATAAGTCGATCTGGTGTCTATTCTGCACATTTCAGATTATAGAGTTGTCTGACTTTTTCCAAAAAGAAGGCGAATGCTGACAATAACAGATAAGCATTGTTTTTTATTTGTGACATTGGGCAAAAGCGAGTGTGACTAAAAGAAAAGATGCTCGTGACGAACACTTTTTCTTTTAATCACACTCGTTTCTTTGATTGTCTGTAAGATGTGCGAGTATATAATGTAAATATTAGTAAAGAAAAGAAAACGCTTAGTCATGGAATCCTAAAAGATCGTAACAGAAGAACAAACGATGCCGATCAAGGTATAATGCTTTAAAGGTGCTTGTTCACAGAAGAAGACAATCTAATTCAAAATAAAAAGTCGTTGACACAAAACATTATTTGAATTGTTGTTTGAAAATATGATTGAAAGTAGTTATTGAAACCATAATAAATCCAAGAAGCTTCAATTTATCTAAGTATGTACAGTTTATATTTGGTAGATTTCAAAACTGCTTAAACGCTTTTGGATTAAAATACATGTTAAATCACTCTACACATATTTTAGAGAATGAAAAACTATATGATTTTGCTTCCAATGTCCTTTCTTTAGCGCGTTTTACATAACAGTCCAGATGTTTTTCAGTTTTAAGAAAATTAATTTTTAACTCTCAAATTTCCTCACATCTGTGAACAAGCCCCTTTAACGAATGTTATGTTGTATACCCGTTTCTAATACTTGAGACGGCCCTATACCATTGTAGAAAAACAGAAATGCAATAAAGACGGGACATAAATTATGTTGTCATGTAAAATAAAACGTTTTTAATGTGAATACCCTTACTGCATGAAAGATTGAAGATGACAACAGAAATTGTTTTGAAATGATTCTTGTTATCCTTTAATAATATTCAGCATACACTATGTATTTCCACGCTGTCACAGGATAAATGGAACTTTGTCCGGTCAAAACTTAAACAGAAAATCACTTCTAGATGTTTTTGACAAAATAAATACTGCAACGCTCCGAGCAAGTAGACATCTTAAAAGACACAGTCACATCCTATCAGTGAAAACACTATCGTCCACTGATCAGTTGTTTTGTCTATATATTTACCCGCATGTTATCTATAATAATGTATTATGCGCTCACCTACGCGTACACGTTCCACGAACGCTACAATGCGTTTATTGTTTCAGGCGATCTGAAGATTCTATAACCATTATGGTATTTTCGAAACTGGTTGAACATGTCAACCGGAATTGCAAAAAAATACCATTTTTTCAATAGATTTTGCAAAGCTCGTTTCAATTGCAATGGCTATTGTTAGAAGAATATCATTACGTTACCAGATTGCATGAACCATCAGGTAGCATTGAGTCGATTTTATTTTATCTTCTTTATCAAAAAACGTAACAAACGGATAATTTGCCATTGGATTTCCTTTTCTCTTCTTTTTGTTTCCGTAGCCTTCGTCGAACATTTAATTGGAGGGCGTATGAGGATAGCGAATTAAATAATGCACCCCAGGGGCCCGTTTTACTAAACAACTTACGGAAAATGTTTGCGTAAGTCATAATTGATTAACATGAATGATATCTTCAATGAAAGTACAATATTGCAATGTGACACGTCATTGGAAGCGTCTCGGAGAGACGATTCCAATGATGTGTTACTTTGCAATATTGCTTTGCCAAATATTGAAATAAAAGGACTTATTGTTTTAGACTTACGCAAATCTTAAGCGTAAAGTGTTTAGTAAAACGGGCCCCTGGTTGTTTATATTTTTATCCTGAATAATATCCAAACGGTTTACCCTATTGTAATGGTTCGTTAATAGACTTGTTTTGACGACGTCATTTAAATATAAGCCCTTAAAAATGGGTTCTCCAACGAGAAGAAATTCAACGTTCAGAGTCTATATCCGCGTTAAATACCGTGTTTAGCTAGTGTATATGGATGTATAACAATACCGGCTGTCAATTTGTCATGGAAAGCTAGTTTGAATCTATGATGTCATTGATCCAGTTCAGGTATTTCCGAACCTTCGTGTAAATCCCGAATTTCCCCTTCTCCCCACACCCCTCTCCGTAGCTCGTCACCCCATACACCATCCACCGAGTCCCGTTCCCGACCGTCTTGGGGCACAGCAAGGGCCCGCCGCTGTCCCCAGCACACGAGTCCAAACCACCCTTTTTGTAGCCCGCACATACTTGGGTGTCGTGAATGTTATAGTCGAACACCTTCTGACAGGTGTGGCGATTCACAAGCGGCACTTTCGCCTGTTTCAGAACGGTCGATCCAAACACGTCCGTGTTCTTCTCCTTCCCCCACCCCAGGATATGACAGACGGTCCCCTCGGGAAATTTGTCCTTCTCGTCCGGCAAGCAGGCAAACCCGACCTTCTCCGACGGGGTGACCGGTCGCTCAAGCTTCAACAACGCTATGTCGTTGGTGATCGAGTCGAAGTCGTACTTCGGGTGCGGAAAGTCTTTGGAAAGCTTGAGGATGTCTTCCCCCATATCGTGCGCGTAGATGTCGTGCTCGCCCACACGCACGAATATCTTCCGCTTCCGGCGTTTCTTGCGCACGCAATGCGCCGCCGTCAGCACCCAGCGAGGGGCGATTAACGTACCTCCACAGAACTGTTCCTTATACTTCTGTAGGATGGCCACCTGGAATAAACAAGTAATTGCTTGATTGGATAGTCATGGTTTTCTTACAGTACTTGAATAATATCAAGGCGGGAACTGGATTTATTCATGTACACACTCTTTTTTCACCAGCTTAATGCACTGTCCACTCCACTTGCTGATAATACATATGAAGGCAACAGGTAAAAGATATGCGTTGATTCGATAGTATTTAAGGTACATTCCAATACGAATCTTGTGCCTGTCTCCTAAATAGAACCAAATAAAGGCGCTAAATTCGAGATTGACATTGTTTTGTATCCGAAAGAAAATAAAAATTATCTCTTAAAAGACCAGAACATGCTTTTCTAACGCTGCTAGATATCATTTAAAAAATGTCGGTTTTTTGGCAGTTGTCACTTGCTTATGGGTTCATGATAAACTAATGGATTCTTGTGAAAAAGGCTATCTCTCCAACAGGGACCAAAGCAGTGGTGGAAATAAAGAATAAATGATTGCTAGTCCGTATGTCAGACCTGATCGTACTAAGAATCATACAATTGGCCGTGGTATGGCAAGCTGTATGACGTGAATAGAAATACCATACAACCTTATTTAAATACGAGTACAAAAGAACGAGTATTATATGTTATGGTCATGAAATATTCAAATAACTAAAATATCACTTATAACGGCGTTTATCTACACACAAATCCCACAATTACCTGCCATGGCCAGCTATGTTTATAGACATGTGAGCCGCCAACAATTCGATAGGAGCCTCGTTTTTTACGTGTCCGTATACCGCATTCGGCCGCCATGTTGCTTAGTACTGAGGGGTGGGACTTGAGTCGATTCTCAGAACCTGAAAGCAAATATTAGTGTTAACATTTTCTTTGATATCAAAATATGGTACAACAAACACATATATGTGGTTCAAGAGGCGGTATTCTATTGAGTTCTCTTCAGGGAAAGAAAGATATATCTATTTATACTTCTTTAATCATTCGGAACACCTCGGCCATTTCTTAAAATAACCTCGGAGGCAATGGGGAGCCATTTTTGAAAGTAGGTCAGCAACGAAGGGTATGTCCGTTTGCAATCGTATCTACTCGGAAATCCCCGGCACAAGCCGGGGATTGCCGAGTAGATACGATTGACAAAATATGAATCAAAGATGTGTTGATATGGTCATCTTTAATGAAAAGGGTAAAAACAAACATTCAATTGTGATATATAACCAATTTGTGTGTATTTAAATACATATTTAGTGCCTGTGTGCATTTTGCGTTAGCCGCCGGAAATAAGGCGAATTACCCCAGGATTTCTGGTGTATTCATGTACTGCCTACGATGTGTATCTACCGACTTGTTACGGGGATTGCCGAGTAGATACGATTGCTTCTTTAATATCAATGAGGGTGTAAGTCTTCAGAATCGATTGTAACGAAAGGACAAACTTGTCATGAACGCATCTAAAAGTAAGACTAATGAGAAATAAAGGACTTGCCATTCGTAAAACACTTAAATGATGTGCTACAAGAGATCTTTATTAGAGATTATTAGAGTTCTTTCCGATTTACCAAAAGGTAATTTTGAATAGAAAATGTATTCCTTTTCTTTCTTGCCGTTTACAGACCCTTAATGAGTGTGTGCCTAAGATGTATGTCGATAGCAGTGTGATTGTTTTCCTAGTACAGAGGAAAGATTACTTTTTGTGTATTTTTTTTAAAACTTGTCATTAGACAGACGCCCTATAATCGTCTCACCCCAGAAAAGACCATGTAGCAAAAGATTTTCCTCACAATTAAGAGTTCCTTTTATTTTACCACAATATCTGTCACCCACCATGTCAGGTATGTTTTCATCATTATTTGAACAGGCCAAAACTGAGATGTCGAAGTCAGTTTTCTTTGAAATGATTGCGACCAAAGGCATGATCGCTCATTTCACGTTAATTTCCTCTTATTTTCAATGTATGTCAGCATTTGAAATGGTTGAACATAACTTTTGAATGTTCAAAGAATTCACCCACAAGCCAGGACAAGAAGAAATGCATTAAAACCATAAAACAGTGTTGAGTGAATAAGGACAGTGTGCATGAAATAAAACATAGTCTTTATACGTGTTGAAAAAAGAAAGGAATATTTTTGGTTAGAAATACAGTTGTTTGGTATTAAGAAATTCCTCCTCATGATTTGAAACATTATCTTATATAACATGTATTTTGTTTATTTTGCATGACATGTATTTATGATATTGTACTAAGTACAATTCCAAATTAAAAGCCTGTTCTGTTCATTTAAATAGTAAGTAAAGATAATTAAAGAATGACTATATATAATGTATTTAATTATCTACTTTTCACACACGTGGGAATGGTTAAAACGAATCAATGTGGGTGTCCGACCAAGATCCTGGATGGATCATAAATACCCCGTGGTCATGACAAACGAAACATGCGTTGGCAATTTGTTTTCATGAGAGCGTCTGGAAGGATTTCAAAGATTCCTGTTGTTTCCGCCTTATAGTCATGGGGTTTATCAAACAAGTACACGTACATCTGTATATGTACAGATGCGAATCTTAATTTCTATGGAGGTACTTGCCATAGACTCTTTCAAAAGTCTTAAATCATAAGTATTTCGTTTGCTTGTTTGATTGTGTGTGTGTCCGTGCGTCAGATTGTGTATCGTAATATGTTCTTGTCTGTCTTCCTTAAATTAGGTATGTTAATGTTTTAAAAGCCACAACCGATAGAACCAACAACCTCTTTTGTAGTGTGTTTTTTTCTTCGAAACGAAAAAGTCTTTATTAGTTTCCCAAACGCTTTCCTGTACGTATTAACCAATGGATAAACTAATTTAACCATACTGAGCACTTCCGCTACAGGGAGTGCATCGCTTGAATCTCAAAACGAACTTTTGTCTTACTCATGTTGTACGTGAAGCATCCTTTACGATATCTCACAGAAAAAATATTGAAAATAACAGACCCCCACCCCTAGAAAAAAAACAGAAAGGTTATTCCAGGATAATGAGTCATGTTTACTAAAACCAGTGGCGTAGCTTGCTTCTACTTTATGTGAAGGCACGTGATCATTGGGTGAAGGTTCCTGTTTACAGGGGACGTTGAGGTACCAGTTTACAGGGGACGTTGAGGTACCAGTTTACAGGGGACGTTGAGGTACCAGTTTACAGGGGACGTTGAGGTACCAGTTTACAGGGGATTTTGAGTTTACAAGGGACGTTGAGGTAGCAGTTTACAGGGGACGTTGAGGTACCAGTTTACAGGGGACGTTGAGGTACCATGTTACAGGGGACGTTGAGGTACCAGTTTACAGGGGACGTTGAGGGTTTACAGGGAACCAGTTTACAGGGGACGTTGAGGTGGACAGTTTACAGGGGACGTTGAGGTACCAGTTTACAGGGGACGTTGAGGTACCATTTTACAGGGGACGTTAAGGTACCAGTTTACAGGGGACGTTGAGGTACCAGTTTACAGGGGACGTTGAGGTACCAATTTACAGGGGACGTTGAGGTACCAGTTTACAGGGGACGCTGAGTACCAGTTTACAGGGGACGTTGAGGTACCAGTTTACAGGGGACGTTGAGGTACCAGTTTATAGGAGACGTTGAGGTACCAGTTTACAGGGGACGTTGAGGTACCAGTTTATAGGGGACGTTGAGGTACCAGTTTACAGGGGACGTTGAGGTACCAGTTTACAGGGGACGTTGAGGTACCAGTTTACAGGGGACGTTGAGGTACCAGTTTACAGGGGACGTTGAGGTACCAGTTTACAGGGGACGTTGAGGTACCAGTTTACAGGGGACGTTGAGGTACCAGTTTACAGGGGAAGTTGAGGTACCAGTTTACAGGGGACGTTGAGGTACCAGTTTACAGGGCACGTTGAGGTACCAGTTTACAGGGCACGTTGAGGAACCAGTTTACAGGGGACGTTGAGGAACCAGTTTACAGGGGACGTTGAGGTACGAGTTTATAGGGGACGTTGTACGAGTTTATAGGGGACGTTGAGGTACCAGTTTATAGGGGACGTTGAGGTACCAGTTTATAGGGGACGTTGAGGTACCAGTTTATAGGGGACGTTGAGGTACCACGTTACAGGGGACGTTGAGGTACCAGTTTAGGGGACGTTGAGGTACCAGTTTATAGGGGACGTTGAGGTACCAGTTTACAGGGGACGTTGAGGTACCAGTTTACAGGGGACGTTGAGGTACCAGTTTACAGGGGACGTTGAGGTACCAGTTTACAGGGCACGTTGAGGAACCAGTTTACAGGGGACGTTGAGGAACCAGTTTACAGGGGACGTTGAGGTACGAGTTTACAGGGGACGTTGAGGTACCAGTTTACAGGGGACGTTGAGGTACCAGTTTACAGGGGACGTTGAGGTACCAGTTTATAGGGGACGTTGAGGTACCAGTTTATAGGGGACGTTGAGGTACCAGTTTACAGGGGACGTTGAGGTACCAGTTTACAGGGGACGTTGAGGTACCAGTTTACAGGGGACGTTGAGGTACCAGTTTACAGGGGACGTTGAGGTACCAGTTTACAGGGGAAGTTGAGGTACCAGTTTACAGGGGACGTTGAGGTACCAGTTTACAGGGCACGTTGAGGAACCAGTTTACAGGGGACGTTGAGGAACCAGTTTACAGGGGACGTTGAGGTACGAGTTTACAGGGGACGTTGAGGTACGAGTTTACAGGGGACGTTGAGGTACCAGTTTACAGGGGACGTTGAGGTACCAGTTTACAGGGGAAGTTGAGGTACCAGTTTACAGGGGACGTTGAGGTACCAGTTTACAGGGGACGTTGAGGTACCAGTTTACAGGGGACGTTGAGGTACCAGTTTACAGGGGACGTTGAGGTACCAGTTTACAGGGGACGTTGAGGTACCAGTTTACAGGGGACGTTGAGGTACCAGTTTACAGGGGACGTTGAGGTACCAGTTTACAGGGGAAGTTGAGGTACCAGTTTACAGGGGACGTTGAGGTACCAGTTTACAGGGCACGTTGAGGTACCAGTTTACAGGGGACGTTGAGGTACCAGTTTACAGGGGACGTTGAGGTACGAGTTTACAGGGGACGTTGAGGTATCAGTTTACAGGGGACGTTGAGGTACCAGTTTACAGGGCACGTTGAGGACCAGTTTATAGGGGACGTTGAGGTACCTGTTTATAGGGAACGTTAAGGTACCAGTTTATAGGGGGACGTTGAGGTACCAGTTTACAGGGGACGTTGAGGAACCAGTTTACAGGAGACGTCGAGGTACCAGTTTACAGGAGACGTCGAGGTACCAGTTTACAGGAGACGTCGAGGTACCTGTTTATAGGGGACGTTAAGGTACCTGTTTATAGGGGACGTTAAGGTACCAGTTTATAGGGGACGTTGAAGTACCAGTTTACAGGGGTTTTTGAGGTACCAGTTTACAGGGCACGTTGAGGTACCAGTTTACAGGGGACGTTGAGGTACCAGTTTACAGGGGACGTTGAGGTACCAGTTTACAGGGGACGTTGAGGAACCAGTTTACAGGAGACGTTGAGGTACCAGTTTACAGGAGACGTTGAGGTACCAGTTTACAGGGGACGTTGAGGTACCAGTTTATAGAGGACGTTGAGGTACCAGTTTACAGGGGACGTTGCGGTACCAGTTTACAGGGGACATTGAGGTATCAGTTTACAGGGGACGTTGAGGTACCAGTTTACAGTGGACGTTAAGGTACCAGTTTACAGGGGACGTTGAGGTACCAGTTTACAGGGGACGTTGAGGTACCAGTTTACAGGGGACGTTGAGGTACCAGTTTACAGGGGTGAAGATAGAGATTAACATCACAGATAACAGGCGACTTATGGCCCCTCATTCCCCCTTCTACACTTAAACGCTAACTTCGTCCATTTCTTCTTGAAAAACATGTGAACATCATCCATACTTATCAATCACACAACAATAACCAACTTTCTCAGATGTACATAAATTATGAAATACGAAAAGGTAACCAACTTCCAACAAACGCACCCCTACCCTAGATATGTCCAATTATATTCGCCAATTGACAACCGAACGGACACACATGGTAGAAAACGAATTTCCTTAAGGGGGAAAGTAACTATTATACCAACAAAATCCTCCAGCACCAACATTATTAAAGGCGAACTATCAACAATCAATTTGGACTAGAAGTGATTCTTAAACCGAACGCTCGTCACCATCCATTCGTGGTCGAAATACATTGGAGCGCAATAGTTCGTCCTTTTCCAGAAACACACATATACAGCCTTCATAGTTCTAAATTCTGAAGGTTATGGTATAAGAAACATGGATTTAAGCCAACATTGGTATCTAATTTGATTTTTCCTTTGTCATTTCCTTATAAAATCACGGAAACAAAAGTTTATGTACACGCATGTGCAGTAAACAATATCACATCAAGAAAAGCTATATTTCTCTGTGAATTCATTTATTTATCACCATATTTTAATCTATGTAGGCTGAAAATGTCTGGACTATCCTGAAATAGCGGAATGATTGCGACTGTCGACTGTTTTAGTTAGTGCTCGAAATACATGCACCATTTTCGTTCAGAACTCTACCACTTTGGAAAGGATTCTGCTCGTTCGATAACGGTTCGCCAAACAGATGCGCGAACACCTCAGATGTGAGAGAATAAACGCCCTGATGATCGCCGTAAAAGTGCACGTTTATCGATATACTAAACAGATCGAACTAGAGGGGGCCTAGACACTGGTCTATTATTATCAGGCCATCTCTTTTAAATCTTTTACTTCATATTTTACTCTAAACATGATGATTTAAAGTATTCGGAGCTGTGGTATCAAAGAAACCATTGAGACAAAAGGAGAAATCGCTCGTGACGAGCGATTTCTCATTTTGTCTTAATGGTTTCTTGCTTGCCAATGCCGATATAAAGCGCCTAACTATTCCTCATCTGTTTAAATTGCCTTTTACTGTTTATTATAAGCGGGATAATATTTAAATATAGATTTCCAAATGGCGGAAGTGTTTTATAAGCAAGAAGTGCTGATTGTATCATTAACTGTGTGAAGACAGTTTAAAGGTACTTATTCACAGACGAGAACAATTGAAAGTCAAAATTAAACATCGTTGAAACAAAACAATTTTTGTATCGTTGTTTGACATGCAATTAAATGTAGCTATTGAAAGCGTAAATAATTCAGGAAGCGTCCATTTTTCTCAGTACGTATAAATTAAATGCGGTAGATTTCAAAAGCGATTTTACGCTTTGTATTAAAATACGTGTAAATTCATAGTATACACAATTTAAAGAATTAAAGATCTAATTTTGATTCCAATGTCTTATCTTTAGTGAGGATCATATAACTGTACGGCGGTTTGTGTATTTTTCTTAAGGAAATATATTTTTAAGTTCGAATTTCCTCAAATTTGTTAAGCTATACCTTTAAAGTGACTATTCCAACGGTTAAGTTGTGCAAATATCAAACGTTGAAAAGGCATCTTAAACAATCATCTTCCCCAAGCAGATGACCGGTTTCAATTTCTTCATTTCAAAGATGATGAATTCATACATTTTAATTTTTGAAAAGTACACACACCTTCGTACCTCTCAATGCTAGTGCCTTGATGATAAACTTAATTTCTATGAAATCCTGGGATTGATCTAGGATGCACCTTGCTAGCCTCACGTGATAAGAGTGTCGAGTCATTTGGTGGCCTGGTTCCCAGACGCTCTTACCATCATTGATAATGTTGCAGGACGAAAATGATAGATATTTGTATACGAAAAACCCGTCCAAACAGGTTTCCTTATCTGCAAGATAAATGTACAACATCTTTACCAAAGTGTTATGAACGGCGATGGTACGCGAATCCATAATCTAGTTCAATGTAACTAAATTGAATTGTTCGAAAGACGAATATTTCAAAATAATTAAAGTTCCTTTAAATCGTTTTCCTATATATCGAGGGTTCAGTGCAAGACTATAGTAAGTGCTTCATTTACATGAAGCACTTACTATAGTATTGCACTGAATCTTCGATATGCAGTCGCAGTACCGCATGTGAACTTCTCCCCTGGAACTGAGTGCGTTAAAAAGACACTTTCAACTCACAGATTCAATTCAATCTGGCTTCTGACTGGTTTGTCATTTCAGAGAGTTGAATGTTGACCATTCAAAGTAGGATCTTTCAAACAAAATGCACCGTTTATATTGTGTTTTGATGATTAATTCATCAAAACACAATATAAACGGTGCATTTTGTTTGAAAAATCCTACTTTGAATGGTCAACATTTAACTAATATCAACAAATTGCCATCAGTATTTTGATCATTTTGAATAAGAGTTCAAGATAAGTAACTGCACGGTTCTAGTAATTATACATGGCTTTGCACCGACTAAACCCCGCTGCTAGTTCATTACCCTGGGGATTAGAAGTTGGTTTCATCATTAGATATTTTGATTTCTAGAATAACTTGTTGTACATACGAAATATTACCCTTTAGTATCTTTCCCATGATTTGTATTTGCTTCGAATCGCGTGAGAAAATGCGTATCTAGCGAGACCGATGTGCGCCTGGATAATCGCTGGTATATAATAAAAGAGTATATCGGGGTTTTGAGGTAGGTCTAAGCTCGCTACAACAAACTTTCTTAGACACTTGTAACGAACGTATGTACGATCACCCTGCACCTGAACCTTATCGTAACGTTACACTTCATTGTGAGACAGTCCTTAATCGTTCGTAGACCCAAAACAAAATTAACTGGTCTTTGAATACTAGAATACTTTCATGATACAAAATGCATTGCAGTGTATGTATTATATCACTTAAAAGGACCATCTCACAGATAAGCATTTTAACTTTTTAAAATAGAACTTCTTATACAGATGAAATAACAACGTACATTTCTAAGGTGGCTTACGACTTGATTATAAACAGCTTCCTAATCTTTATTTCAACCGTTCAGAATTAGACCATTTGTATTGCAGAAATTACAAACCGTATGGACGGTTCACTTCCTAAATAACGAGCTTAACTTGGAATAAGAGGTGCCTTTTCTATATACCATTGTCATCATGGTATTTGGAAACGTTTAACTACACTTGTCACGTGACATTAGCAAGTTGCACAAGAAGAGTATTCTAACGTTTATTTATAAATCGGCTTTCCCATAGAAAGGCAGACATACGGGAAGGCTCAATGCATAGGTGTAAAGAAATTAATAATAATAATAATAATAATAATAATAATAATAATAATAATAATAATAATAATAATAATAATAATAATAATAATAATAATAATAATAAAGACTTTATTTAACGAGGAAACCTATTTGACAATTTAAACTGACAATCTTCCATAAGATCCTCAACAATGAACAAGTGAACAATAAAACTAAAAGACTAAGGACAATTAAAGTATTTTGGCCCATATGTCGTCTCACAGTGAGGTATCAATATGTCTGAGAAGGTATAAGGAGCAGTGAGGAACAAATGATCATAAAAACTAAATGAAAGATGAAGACAACTTATCAAGCAACTTAATACATGTCAAAATCATTTGATACCCCACTAAAACACCACAAGATTGAAAATGGTATTTGGTTAAGTTACACTGGTGGTTTATAGCAGATTTTTAACGTTTATACTCCCAGAGCACACATCTCTAAATTAGTCCCTCTAAGAAACTGAAATACCAAATTGAGGAATCACATAACTGGTCTTACCCCTAGGCATATACATTTCTGTTTGTAATGTGTAAAATATGTCCGCTTTCAAGTAGAATCAATCACTCACCCAAATACGAGGGACACGAGATAAGAAAGTGTGATCCTACAATCATGATCATATCATTAAATCAATTTCGTACTGTAGTGCTTTACGTTCAATATTGTTTTAAAGATGCAGAATCACCTGTTTAATGTGTGTTAATTAATTCATAAGGAATCAGGAGAGACTAACACTGGGGAACTAAGATTTGAAAGATCCGCCAAGGAATTTCGCCGATGTTACAATCGTGGAACTTGTTTTTGTGTAATGCCCCGTAAATACGAAGAATTCGTTCTCAATTTGGCCGCATAGTTAAAGCAGCATGCATAATTCCGGAGGCACGCTCTCTGCGTACTTCACATAGCACGCGTTCTTGATTTTCAATAGTACAACCTGTCAAAATGTATCTATGAACACCTTCGGATTTTGCAGTTTGTTTTCTATTAGTAACCTTTCACATTTCAACAGTAATTCCAAAATAACGTTTCTCATACTATCCGATGAATGAGTTACCATCGTTTTGAAAGTACAGCTATATGTGTGTTTACATTCCAAGCATTCTGAAACGATGGTTCGGTTTCCCTCAATATTCTGTTTGTTTATGTATGCATTGCTTCGTGTCGTTTTTAATGCAACTATTTTTGTAACAAAGTGACGGCTTAAATTTCCGTGTTCACAGAATGCAAATCGGTAATAGATTATATTAACGGCTTACATGCGTGCGCGAATAATTCTGATATCACTCTTTTCAATTGTACAACAGTTGTCCTGATATACATGTCTGAATTTCCCAAATTGCAAACAAAGCATTGTGTTAATGAAAAACGCCTCTTATTTCATAATGCTTCGTGTCGTTTCTTTACCATTGAATAAAGTATATTCCTTTTGATCATTACGAATTCTGGAATCTTTGCCTGTGAAATACGCGACTTGTTCATCTCGGTGCATTTTTGCCTGATTAAATAATCATAGAAGTGATAGATATGCATTAAGTTCATGAACTAATTTCAATGACTTTTCCAT
This sequence comes from Cerastoderma edule, assembly GCA_947846245.1. Classification (NCBI taxonomy): domain Eukaryota; kingdom Metazoa; phylum Mollusca; class Bivalvia; order Cardiida; family Cardiidae; genus Cerastoderma; species Cerastoderma edule. The sequence goes on from OX401406.1 coordinate 50,076,056, forward strand.
TTAGGCAGTAAAGCAATTATTGCACTGATACAATACAGAGAGATTTTGGTATACCACCAAATATTTATTTGCCATTAACAGATTATAGATGATGTAGAAACGAGAGAGAAAATGTCGATGGCTTATCAACAATACGTTCTTAAATGCCGGGTCAAATATTTTAGGCTTTCATGATCTTCATCAGCAATACGCAAAGGTCTAAAGTTGTTTGCCAACAAGATTAAACACGGTTGAGATGGGTGGAAAAGACCGGACAGAGGATTTTGATAAGCTATGGGTCACGAACGTAGCTTTAAAAGTTCCAACAGAAACAAACTGCTGTTTGGTGAATTCTATGCATGTCTTTCGCGTGATTAAAAGTGCTCTGTCGCGTTCCAGAATTCAATTAGCGACGTCGTCTACTCACAGTAAACTTCTCTATATTCTTAATCATTCTTGGCGCAACGCTTAAAAAGAAGGCGACGATGCTAAACAACAGTTGTGGATCTCTCCTTGCGCTATCGTAAAGTAAGATACACGACATAAAAAAACCTTATGCTGACAAAGTGCGACGAGTGACCAATGCCATTCTTATGCTGAATCAATGTGTGGCGTAAACCTTATCCTTTAGAATCCTAGGTAATTCTCTTAATATACTTTTGTGTCGTCTGCTTTCCCAAACAATAAAAATCTGCTTAGTTTTGATGTGGAAAGATACTCAAAGAAGAAAACAGGTTAGATCACATAGTACCGGAACCGACTTCATGTTTGTGCAAACAGGTTGGATCCAGGCCAGCCGCCAAGTAAATTGGCGTGCGACTTTGTAAAATATTACATAAAGTGTGGAGTGTGTCGTAGTTAAATCTTACACTGGCTCTTTTTAAACCTTACGCTAACATACAGTGTCGAGTTTGCTCTTTTTAAACCTTACGCTGACATAAAGTGTTGAGTGCGCTGTATAAAGACGTTACTCTGACATAAAGTGCTGAATGTTTCCTAGTTAAATATCACACTGGTTCTATTCAAACCTTACGCTAACTAAAACTGGTTCTATTCAAACCTTACCCTAACATAAAGTGTGAAGTATGTTCTGTTCAGACCTTACCTGACTTCAAGTGTGGAGTTTGCTCTATTCATCCTTACGCTATCATAAAGTGAAGAGGTTTTTTTCTATTTGAACCTTACACTAACATAAAGTGTGGAGTTTGCTCTATTTAAACCTTACGCTAACATAAAGTGTGGAGCTGGCTCTATTCAAACCTTACGCTAACATAAAGTGTGGAGCTTGCTCTTCTAAAACCTCACGCTGACATAAAGTGTTGAGTGCGCTCTATTCAGACGTTACTCTGACAAAAAGTCTTAAGTGTGTCCTACTTAAATATTACACTGGTTAATACACACAGACAAGGGGTGGAGCTCGCTCCAATCAAAATGTGCGCTGCCTTAAAGTGTGGAGTGCACTCTAATAAAATCTTCCGCTTACATATAGAGAATATCAATCTCAAGGCTAACCTTATGCATACATATAGTGCGATGTTCGGTCGGGTCAAACCTTACCACGACTATTTGTCTGAATTGTGCTCTAAATCAACCTTTCGCTAATAGGAGCGTGAATTTTTCCTGGAACGAATTACGCCCTTATTAGAAATCTTATTTCGTTTTTATTAAAATACGGATTAGATTTTTTAATATCATTAAAATGTTATTTGTATGCTGTTGACTTCAAAGGTTCTACACGCGAAGATATACTCAGACCGGAATAATTTATGTGTTAAATGAAAGGCTGAAAATAGTTGGGGATAGTTTACATCATCAAAATAACCTTTTGTCCTTGGTTCTAAGCTGTATAATGTCCCTGAAAATAGATTAAGACTGATATGTACATTCACCTGACCTAGTCCCCAGGCTGACTTACTCGGCAGTGGGTTCAAATACGCATTTATGTAAGGGAACCTTATTTGGACATTCCTAGTATCACTGTCCTTAATAATTAACAATTACAATACTGAACAGCCAATGGATTAATCGTACACATGGAAGTGTTGAAGTACTGATGGCATATAGCTTGATATCTTATATTATATACATAATAATAATACATAATATTTTATTGCATTATAAACATAACATGTTATATAGCAATTTTAACAAACATTTTAACAAAGACATGGATTTACAGAAGAGCTTTTCATTCATTTAAAGGTGTCATTCAATTTCGATTGCGTTGAGCATAATATATGTACTTTGACAGATTAAAAATAATTTTCTTTGAAGGATTTGATAATAAATTGACAAATTTATGCATATTTGGCCATGTATGATAATACCTCTTTATATATTTTGATCTTAAATTTATATGCTTTGGACAAATTAATAAAAAGTGAAATTCATTTTCTATTTGACCAGAATTACAATTTCTACATATTCTCTCATTTCTGGGAATATTACTTTGGCGTCCTTGTATATACAAGGTTTCCTGAATCGTCAAAATACAAAATGTTTACAGTCGCGGGTTTGCCCCCACGGGTTTGGGCTCATTGATTTGACCTTGTTATCTTATATTCATTATCCTCACCCAAAACATATTGTGCCATTACTTCTACTAAACATCTTGTGTCTTTAACTGGATAGAAGAAGTCAGATTTTGCATAATTTAACTATGCAGACAAGAGACGACATCACACATTTGTAGATAAAGGATTTCAAACCCCGTGGTGTAACCGATATTTCATGGGAGGTCAATGAAATACAGCCGTGTATATTGTTTATATCTATGTTATATACCATGCGGCCATTGGAATAATCAAATGATTTTACATGGTATACAACGTTGGTCAAGGATCGTTTGGACCTATTTAATGAACCAAAAGACCATTGGATTGATTTAATGACAAGAGGTAGCATCTGATAAATGCAACAGGTGTATGTATGATACCAGGTACATTCAGTTGAAAATCTTCTAACATATATAGAATGCTAACATTACAATATTTGTATTGAATCAAGTATGATCGGTTGAGTGTCATCTAACCCATATGGCATGCTAACAATAATCAACGTTAGTGTGAAACATTTATTATGCTAACATTCGAACGTCAGTATGTACTCAAGTACCTCATTTGCGTTTCACCAGAACCATGTAGTAAGCTAACATTCCAAAGTCTTTATGAAATCAAGTACATCCTATTCCAAGCGACACATTGTTCCGTATGTACCCTGATAGCATGATACCATTTCAACGTCTGTATGGAATCAAGTACGTTGGGTGGTGCATATAGCAGGGGAACATTGCAATTTATGTATGCTATCATGTTCGTTCGGTCAAATAGTATCTAGCATGCTAAAACATTTCTTGCGTACCCTGACATATTGAACATTACTAAGTCTACTCTTAAATATATCATCTGACCCAATGCTCTTTATCATGCGAACTTTAAGTCGTGTGTACGCAAAGACCCTGCGAGTCATCAAGTGCAACCGAAAATGTTTCAGCTGAAAAATTGTAATGAAGCCTACGAATAGTTTAGCGAATGTACTATGGGACCTTGTATATCACCAAATACGGTAGGTCATCTATTATCTTGACTAATGTAATTTAGCATGCAAAAACAAAAAAAACATTTGTACGCTAAAGCCCTTATGGCGTCGACTGTACCCAGCATTTTCTCCATCTGGATCCACAATGTGGTATGACATGCGAACGTTGCGAAATGATATACGCAAAGGGGCCGTATTGTCAATGAGAACAGGCGTCAAATCCATTTTCACATCTTTTTAAAAATCGATTTTTGTGTCGTCTGCTTTCCCAAACCTTAAATATATGCCTAATTTTGATGAAGAAAGATTCCTAGAATAGCAAACAGGTTAGGTCACAGACCAGCCGAAAATTTACTTGGCGGCTGGCCTGGAACTAAACTGTTTGCAAAAGCATGAAGTCGGTTACAGTAGTCGGTTTCAGCCACTATAAGGATTAAAATAAAATCTGACGGTGTCATCTGACTAAGTAAACTGGCGGCTGGCCTGGATTCAACCTATTTGCATGAGCATGAAGTCGATTCCAGAAAGCACTATAAGGGTTAAGTAATAATACTAACGAGCATAGCAGTATTCGTACTCTAAGAACGCGTATAAAGGTCATCAGGTGCAATCGGTCATTGACTTAGGGTCGTGCTAATGTTTAATACATCAGGCTGCTTCCTGCTCTGTCGGGACGTAAACGTATTTTTTACAGACTACTGTCGACGAATTGATTCCATCACGGTATTCTGCTGATGGTGGTGAACATGACAGCAGACTCATCGTGTGTTATAAAGGTTTTATTTATTATAGATTATATTTTACCACCCCCATTGAAAGGGCCAGCCAGTTTTGCTTATGAGACACTTTTCACTGATTATACCAAATATCCCTAGTAGTAACTTCCATCACTATGCTAGGTGCCAAGAGGATATTAGTCGGTAACCATTAATTGAACTAGCTCTCGGCCCACGAACCGGTCATTTCGTAACAAGCCCCACGAGAAACACTTTCCGGCCAAACGCCTCCAGTGGGGCTCCAGCCATCGACCTCTCCGGCCCGAGGCGGACCCCTTAACCACTAGGTCATGATAACGGATATATGTATAGATGTGTTAGATGTGTTTGTGGTAATGGGAGCTCATTCGATCCCTTTGAAGGAAAGGTGTGAAGAGCTACTGGTGATAAGGTGCGTTCATATCCTACTTTAGACAATCGGCACTGATAGTCGAGATATCGTGAAAATAACGTTGACCACAAGAAGTGGTTTAAACATACGTTTGTGAAAGGTGTCTCGATTCACAAGGTAGAATTGAATGTGTAAGCAGGCCGGGTAGCTCAGTCGGTTTAGCTCTCTTACGTATTGCGGAGGTTCCGGGGTTTAATTGCACTGAGCCTGTTAATCGTTTTATTTCATAGTTACTTGTTTGGTAGCAGCGTTGTGAAACCGCTGTGACAAAAAGAGTCATTGCTTGATATGAGCAATGTCTCTTTTTATCACTGGGGTTTCTACCCAACACCACGAAGATAATATTAATGTCCATACATTATCGTTGCCTTTTTATGTTTTCAATTCGTGGTCGTCCCGAATCTTTAGATATATCAACGTGAATTGATTTAAAGAGAAGTAATCCGAAAACCTGCTTCATCCGGTCGTGTAGAGAACTCATTTCTTGTCTGTCGGCAAAATTGGCCCGCGTCATTTACCCGTGGCATAATGTGAATCTGCACGGAACGGGACAAGCCAACGTTCCTGCACAAACAGAAATGTGGCTCGTACGCATGCGCTAGATATTTTCCCCGATGAGGACGGCAATATTTCGGCTCGGAGCGTTTCACTAGGCTTCACTGTATGGACATGTGTTATCAAGTCTTTCGGTGAACTATTTATTCATATATCTTTTTACTTATCCTAAATCGAGAAGCATTGTCATCATTGTATTCATATATCTATATATCTATTAAGATATAGAATCATTCGTATATGTATTTATTAATCCTTTCTTTTTAATCATCTATTAGTTTTTCATGAATGTACCTATATTTTTACTAATTTGCCATTTATCTGTCTAATTATTCATATACCAAACGGCGTGTATAATTTACGCATAGAAGCAACACACTAGTTGATTACTAATTGATTACTTAAATAGATAGTATGCCAGCAAGAGGCAATTACTTAGCCACTGAAAAGTTCAGCTATCTAGGTACTAGGCTTTTAAGATGGAGTTTCCATAGTTGTCGTTGTTGTTGGAGTGCTTTGACGTTTGTCACATGCGTGCTCATCGGAAATAACTTCCGTTTCTATTTAAAGACACTAGAAACCCCGGACCCATAACAACGGAGATAAGATATATCTTATCATTTTCCTTATATATTAGATTTTGTTACGTAACATTTAAGTACAGTTGTTGATAAGACTTTAAGTTTAAGGAAATTATTCTCTTACCTAAGTAAATTCATTCTAAGATTTTGCTTAACTTAAGAAAAACTTATGCCAACTTGGTAATACGGCCCCTGTAGTATAGGCCTGTGTCGTCTCGAAGCCAATCATACAGTAGACACACAGTAGACACTGTGATAGTGCAGACACAAGTAGGTACCTGATAAAATAGAATAATCAACCTGATAGTGTTTATTCATTAATTAGGCTGGGTATGCCAAAATCCGCTGACTTGAGTAAATTTCTTTGAAGAATGGCGAAGTTAAATTGTTTTCTTGCGTGTGAACGAACTCATCAATGTGCGCTATCATAGACTTGTTGAATTAATCCAGGAACAAATTACAAATAACGTTGATAGAATTGATAACTGATAGGTACAAATAGGAATACCCCTTTTCGTGAAATGATCGTTATATGTTCATATGCATTCATAACGAAATCGTGCATATGCACTTATTACGAAATCAAGGACTTATACAATGCAATCAATACAACAAGTAATTGAAATTAGACGCATTATTGGTGTCTGCTTTCCAAACCTTAAATAGCTTCTTAATTTAGACGAGGAAAGATACCCAGAGTAGCTATCAGGTTGAATCACATTCCAGCCGCCAATTCACTTGGCGGTTGGCCTGTGATTTAACCTGTTTGCATAACCATGAAGTCGTTTCCAGCACTTTAAAGGTTAAACTTAATATCTTACTTGTTAGAACATTCAATTTCAACAGAAGTGAAAACAGCTCATGGTTGACGAAGGATATATGACAATACATTCACATCCGCATACAATTGCGAGAATGGTTAACCAACATACGCATAAATGCAGACACAGTCACACATCTAAATAACGGTTGCCAATGCTTGCTTAAAGATGAACCAATGATAAAACTCTATATGAAATAAATGGTTGAATCGTTTGTTAATAGTTGGTATCTCAATTTACAATGAAGACTTGAATGTGTAAACAGGCCGGATACCTTAGTAGGTAGAGCATTCGCACGGATTGCTGAGGTTCCTGTAACAAGCATTAACCTCTGATGACAATTATAGGAAAGAGAATGTTATTATCGTTAACTTAACGAAATTAAAGATATTTACACATTATGAGCATATTCTCATTTTGCAGCATTATTCTAATCTATTTATATAAACTCATCAGCAGCATCCACTTCGCAAACAGTTCACGTTAGGGAATGGGTAAACATCGGGCTTTTTATTGGCATAATCCGAGTAAAGAGGAAACAGACGTGCATTATCTATAAATACACGTCCAGAAGGCGTATTAGCGCGTTTTTACAAAATACGAAACTATCCAGTTACTCCCGTTCATATATTCATATAGATATTTTCTCTTCTTAGTTCAGTTTTGAAATATAATTAACGGCACATTGTGTTTCTGCTTTCATCACATGCAGTTATTGCATGAGTTTTCACATGATTTTGTCATATGCTTTTATCACATGATTTTTACTATTGCAATTTATTTGATTTCAAATGAACGTTAATGTCTTTTACGATATTCATATGATTGGTCATTTAACATTAACACATACCAGCTAATAACCATCTTGTTTTGTTATTCACAAGAATGTATTCCTACTGTTTCATGCATACTGATCAATGCACGTTGCATCATTTTTGCCTTTAGAAGTTTATCCTCCAATTTGTTGTCAGATCCCCTCTTTATATCCCTCTTTACAGTGGAAGTAAAACCAGATAAACAAATCGTTACCTCAGCTTTTCTTATAAAGTCGTCATCTTTGATACAATAAACTATCAAATGTAGACCCATGATAAACCATGTATCCGTGCTATGATAGAAATTCCTCCTTTTGCAAATCAAAGAGCTAGAATCATTGAAAGATGGCGAAGGGCCAAACACACGATCAAGATCAATCGTATCAACTCGGTAATCCCCGTCACAAGTCGGTAGATATACCTCGTACGCAGTTCATGAATACACCAGAAATCCTGGGGGTAATTCGGCTTATTCCGGCGGATAACATAAATGCTTACAACATGCACACAGGCACTAAATTGGTTATAGTGCCGGGGATTCCGAGTAGATACGATTGCAAACGGACATGCCCTTCGTTGCCGGCCTACTTTCAAAATGGCTCCCCATTACCTCCGAGGTTATTTTAAGAAATGGCCAAGGTGTTCCAAATGGATCAAGATTCGAGATCCACCATCTATCATTCATTTGTTATGACTTTCTTGAAAGGTGCTTGTTCACAGGAAAGACAATTTGGGAAAATAAGATATTATTGAACCGATACAGATTTTGTATTGTTGTTGGATAAACATTATGCGCCATCTCAACTCGTGCAGGAAAAAGCAATATTAGTTCCGAACCAATTTATTTATTTTTTTGACATTATTTCCGGTTGTTCATGAACCTTCTAACATTTTTCAACCAGTCAATACTTTCAAACTTATATGAACTTAAACCATGTCAAAACAAGCAAATGAATAAACTCCGCACAAGTCTAATTGCTTTTTATTAAGTCCTTTATTTCAATACTATTTGCATAACACGACCCGAGTTGTCGTTATTTTATCTGGGAGACCTTAGTTGTTATTTTTTCTAACAAATGAATAACTCATAGATTGTAGAGTTTTTGACATAAAATCATATTTTTAATGAAACGGATTTATTCCTGTGTTGGACTCGAATTAGTGTTTGTTGGTTTTCATTCAACAAGGATACATATATATACTATGAATCTGTCAATTAACTTGGCGGCTGGCCTGGACATTACCTATTTGCATAAGCATAGAGTCGGTTCCAGCACTTTAAGGGCTAAAGCTTGGCATCATTGTGTTACACTTCTATAGTGGATGGAATTACGGACATTTCTTTATAAGAGAAGACGTCCTCTGTAAAGATTGTGTAAGAATAAATTGACATAAAAGGGTAGGCGGGCGGCTTCCGAACGAGTTGACAGAATGTTTTTTTCTTTTTCAATTAGACCACCCAGTGAAAACAACCACTCTTCTGTCAGATACCCTCTATCACTATTAAACAAAACATGTTGGGAAAGGAAGAAGGATTCTAACTGTAAATGCGAGATTTATATATGGATCACATAACTTATCTTATGATTCAAATGGGCATATAGTTATAGATGTTGAATTGTTCGTATGATCAATTCTCCTTTTTCAACCATGATTTCGGATTGATTTCGGAAGCATACGTTCATAAGGGTTATTTAGAAAATAATTAACATAAACCATGAATGAAGTTATCATTGGCCTAAAAGAAATCAATTAAGCTTGTCCAATGCACGTGATATCATCAGACGAAGGAATATATTAGAGTTTTAATCGTTCATTCATCAACTGATTGGGTACGAGATATGGCTCGTTTTCCCTGTTTTAGACACCAGCGTCATATTGAACGGAAACTAACATAACTCTTTACCCCCTGCAGACGACATGTCTTTAACTTGCATTAGACAACTTTAAAAAGCTTTATAGACATGGACATAACTTGACAAATCTGATGTCGTGATATGTGAATAGGTTAAAAACCATTGTGTCAAAAGGAGAAACTGGTTGTGTCAAGCAGTTCCTCCTTTTGCCACTTTTTTTCTAAAGTCGTCTGCTGAAAGGCGCAAAAATGTGGATAATACAGATAAAAGCCCCATAATTCAATGGGTCTTTCACTCCGACTGTAACTGTTAGAAACAAATGTTAAAACTGTGATTAGCCAGTCCTTGTTTCAAATCATACGACCATTTTATATTTGAATTTTGAAAATTCCTGAATTTTGTGATTTTTAAGTATTTGAAATGCTCTGATTGCAAGTTCGGTTCATAAAGAATAGTTATTGAAATACTATCTGACGTACCTTGTTCACTTTAACTAATAAAATTTTGATCGAGCGCGCAGTCTAGTTCTCAGACTTTCTTACCAATTTCGATGCTATCACAGGATGGATTATGACAGGTCATTGTTAATGAAATAAACCGTTTAAATACTTTGCTGTATTTGCAAGATGCATGTGCTTTACCATAACCAAACAGGAGTTTGAGAAGCATATTAACAATAAAAATAACAATAACAATATACATGTATTGTATAAATCTGTTTCGTGTAACTATTTAGATCTATGGTTACATTTCATTCGTAGAAGACATTTTATTAAAATTAAAAGCTCAATCTGTGAGACTGTGGGATAGTCCATATAAAGGTCTAACGGAAAACTATATTTATTTTTACGCTTAATGACATTTAAAAGAAAGGCGAGAAAGGAAGAGAACTTGTCCAAAAATATTTATACATTTTCATATTCACGTTGTAGAAACTTCTGAAATTTTAATATGTCTTCTTCTCCATGTACTTTGTAAGGGGCATCATCAAAGTCTGTTATCAAAAAAAAAAAAATAACCCAGGACAATTTATAGACCAACTTGATTCAACAAACTCATTGTACAAAACTGATTGTTTAGCATTGTAATTGGGCTGTCAATACTTTTCGCCCGTTGCAGAGGATTGGTAGAGCAATTTGCATGCGAGAAAGGCGATACGCAATATTTAATCAAAAATTGTCAATGTCTTACCCATCCATTCAAAACAAAAATAACATACGATAAATAACAGAGACACAAATTGTCCGCCATGCGAAATTTCTTATCGTGTCTGCTTTTTTAAACGTTATATAATATGAAATGGGCATGTTATGTCTTCCATTCTCTTTGTACATTTACAAATCGAATCGACATCGTAGACGGTACGATAAATTTGGTTTTGTCTTTGATATTCAGACGCACCCTAGGCCAATGGATGTGGTAATAATCCCAACCCCTTCCAATACATCACTCACAGTCCATGCTCTCATATTGGATTCCCAATTGTTAGGCGCCTGTATTATTGTAGAGTAAATTCTGCAAGGTTTTCATTCATTTTTTCCTGTCGTTGATGAAGTCATCAATTGCGTTCCGTGCATTTGACATTCCAATTTGTCCCAAGAGATTTTTGCATAGAGTTTTGCTTTCATTCATAGATATAGATACGTATAGCAGAACTAGGAGACACACATTAGCACACTCTTTCTAGAAACCGTCTGTTGGTGACATATTTACTACATGTACCTCCAACAAAACCAACCAAGTTAGGTGACAACCAAACAAAGAGTCATATGTTCATTATTAAAAGACGACCCTTTCATAGCGATATTTTGTAAAATACTATTTGATACAAAGGTAAATACATTGTTACACAAAGAGAATTGCAATTGAGATTTCAAAAGTGACCAAACTACCTTGTGGGGAAAATGAGGCGCGATTCGCCTTCGCAAAAACGATTTTAATTTAACGTTACGATATGTAGAACCAAACGTAACAATGAGTCAAACTTAATGTACCGATGAGTCAAACTTAACGTAGCAGTGAGTCAAACTCAACGTAACAATGAGTCAAACTTAACGTAACAATGAGTCAAACTTAATGCACCGATGAGTCAAACTTAACGTAACAATGAGTCAAACTCAACGTAACAATGAGTCAAACTTAACGTAACCATGAGTCAAACTTAATGCACCGATGAGTCAAACTTAATGTTACGCTGAGTCAAACTTAACGTGACCATGAGTCAAACTCAACGTCACAATGAGTCAAACTCAACGTCACAATGAGTCAAACTTAACATAACAATGAGTAAAACTTTATGTATCGATGAGTCAAACTTAATGTTACGCTAAGTCAAACTTAACGTGACCATGAGTCAAACTCAACGTGACAATGCGTCAAACTCAATGACAAAATGAACAATGAGTCAATTCTAACTCATATAGGGAACTGGCGGATTCGATCCCAGTACCTGTGGTCGGGAATATCTGTCGCATCAATAGCCGAGCATCGGACAACAGATGGTGGTTTTGAAACTATACTTCCTTCAATAATTTCCCGTCAATTATAGGACTTTGATTTTGAAAATACACAGTATTGTTGCGAAAAGAAATAGACTCGATATTGGCTGTACATCATACTTAGCCGAAAATTGTCAACGTCTTTCCCACCCGTTCAAAATGAAATACGTACAATAAATAAGTTAAAATAACAGGTACATAAATTTTCCACCATGAGAAATATCGTTTATGTATTGTTTATTTGAAACGCTATATAGCATTAAATTGGCATGTCATGGTTACCATTCTTTTTCCACATTTACAAATTGACATTGAAAACGCCAGGATATATTTGTTTTTGTCTTTGATATCGAAACGCACCCTAAGGCGATGGATGTGTTAATAATCCCAACCCTTCCAATACATCACTCACAGTCCAAGCCATCCAATCGTTAGACGCATGTACTATTGTAGGGTAAATTCCACAAGGTCTTCTTCATTCATGTTTTCCAGTCGTTGATGAAGTCATCAATTGTGTTCCGTGCATTTGACATTTCTATTTGTCCCAAGAGATTTTGTCATACAGTTTTGCTTTCATTCATAAAAACATACAGAAGAAGACACACCTAGCTCACTTTTATAGACCTTCTGTTAGTGACAGGTTAACTACCTCTAACAAAACCCAGCTATTTAGTTGAGCCGAACACAGCGAGACAAACCATTCCTTTGGTACTCATCAGAACGCGACATTTCTTTTGATAATATCTTTTAAAAATGCTGTTTGATACACAGGTAAATATTTTGTTAAACAAAAAGAGTTGCACATGCGCCAAAAAAAGGGACCAAACTAACCGTTTGCCAAATATAGAAAAAATGTGAATTTATCAATCACTCCTTCTGATTGTCCTTCCATACGACTCAGTAAGTCTTCGACAATTTATAAATGTATTTCTTACTAAATCTCGTCTTTCCAACAACATGTACGAAACTGTTTTACTTTTGTGAAAGACTCATATATTAATGCGTAATACAAGCCGCTCCCCTTCTGCACAATATTAGACGAAACGGCACTCCTCTCTAACTGGTTGTAAAATTTGGTCTTTTAAAGTTTTATGAAGTGGAGCTTAATTTCTGTTTCATGTTTAAAAAAAACTGATATTCTCAATCCAAATACCGAATACGTATGGTATATTCTATTCCTATCCTGGCGTCCGTGTTGGAACCGTCGAAGAGTACAGCTTCTAAGATGGAACGATGAGTCAAACTTAACGTAACGATGAGTTACTTTTACACAACGATGAGTTATTTTTACACAACGATGAGTTTTTGTACGCAACGATGAGTTATTTTTACGCAACGATGTGTTATTTTTACTTAACGATGAGTTATTTTTACACAACGATGAGTTTTTGTACGCAACGATGAGTTATTTTTACGCAACGATGTGTTATTTTTACTTAACGATGAGTTATTCTTACATAACGATGAGTCAAACTTAACGTAACGATGAGTTATTTTTACGTAACGATGAGTTATTTTTACATAACGATGAGTTATCTTAACGTAACGATACGTTGATTTTAACGTAACGATCAGTTAAACTTAGCGTAACGATGATTTAACGTAACGTAACAATCAGTCAAAATATACCTAACGATGTGTCAAAATGAAGGAACGAGGTGTTGAATTTAACGTTACGACGAGTCAAACTCGAAGATTGGCTTCCAATCGTAATGCTTCGGTGATTGGAAAAGGGCCTGTTGCTGCTTTCATAGATAATACGTTTTGTGGTCCCTGGATCATCGAGATGTGTGAAATCTCCAACATGCCTCCATACCAAAAGCTGATTGATTCCAAGGTAAGGTATCTTGGACATTAGAATTTTGTTTATATAGAACTTTATAGAAGTTTTCTGTGTGGGATTTAATAGAGAAATTAGGCATTGGAAGAAAATCGTTCGTATCTAAGCCTGTATACAATGAACAAATATGTATTCAGATGAAAATAACGTTGCAACACCGTCTGCCGAATCAATTGTGTCGTTCAATAGATATTTTATATTTGTAATTGTACAACAATACAACACATTTATGTGTTTTAAATGGCGTTGAATTTTGACACGTAAATTGTATTATAAGCAAGCATCTTTTAACCCCAGGAAAGGCAAATAAGTTATTCAAGCAGAGTTTAACGCCGTTTTCATACATTTTGACGTTTATATACGACTGCTTTTTCCCACTAAAACGTTAGACAAATATGTCTTGCCCAGGTTCACTCTATAGTTAAACTATTGACCGGTATTGGGAAACACATCGGGTCGTCAAGTCGAAAATACCCGACGCCAAACTCTACAAAAACGCGGACTCCGACTGCTAGATCGAAAACGTCGCTGATCATTCTTGTATCATTCCATAAGGTATGATTAGATCATTAAAGAAATAATTGATTGTATGGAGCTATATTATTATTGGAAATCAGGCTTTTTTAAAAAACTCTTCCACAACGGAATATTAACATTATGCCACTGGGACACATGATCATACGGAGCAATTAAACATTATGCCATCAGGACATTTTACGTTTAATATTTAAAACCTGATAATGCTGGAAGCGACTTCATGCTTATGACAACAGGTTAGATCACATGCTTTCGGCATGCCTCCATGCCAAAAGCTGATTGATTCCAAGGTAAGGTATCTTGGACATTAGAATTTTGTTTATATAGAACTTTATAGCAGTTTTCTGTATGGGATTTAACAAAATTAGGCACTGGAAGTCCGTGATCTAACGTGTTTGCTACACTGAGAATCTGTCCTCGTCAAAACTAACCAAATGTTTAAGGTTTTGGAAAGCAGCCGACACAAAAATAAATTTTCAGAAAATCACCCAGCATTCTAATGGTTGAATTAAACATTCGTATAATAACGAGTTTATTTCTAATCGAAAAGTCAACTCCGATGAAAAAACTACGGATATTTTATAGCAAGGGTCCTAACACAGCCCGGCATTCATTTGAATTCCATTGAAGTCTCAGAGCAATTCGCTGGGAATCCTGAGGGGTTGCCAACCTTGCTACGCCGCAACATAAACTAAAGATCCCCGGACATAATTTGCTCCCATTATCATCCAGTGTATCAGTACTTGGCCTCAATTTTGTATTATTCGACGGGCAATTTATAATTAGATCCATTTCATGCGAAAAGTTTACATACGGCAGATTCTTAAGAAACGATATTAACTAAAGGAAAAATTGCTCGTACCGAGCAATTTTTCCTTTAGTTAAAATGGTTTCTAGGTAATATCTGCAAAAAACTGCAATTACTTTAAAAGTGTCCTCTATCGTTTCTTTCAAATCAAACACTTTTTTATTCCAAAGATTAATAATATTTGTTATCCGTTTTAGCGAATGGTCAAATTGGTTCCTAATTCGGGACATTTATTGAAAATAAGGCAATGCTAATGACCAACCGCAATCTAAAACCTTTTGAATCATTGAGTGTATGTATTTCTGGCATGATATTGTTCAGCGCGTAACATCATCGGGTGCATTTGATCTAAAACAGGAGAATTCAGAGCTTATTCTAAATTGCGCCTTTTATTAGATTTTTACTGGTTTTCTGCTGGCAACGCTAACTACTACGTGGTATGTTGGAGTATATTGGAGTAGCATATGGTACAAGCTGCGTAAAATTGCGGTTTATGTTAGGGCAGAAAGGTTACTGTGAAATGTAGTTGTATATACGAACATTGTATATTGTTAACTTATTCGAAATGAAGTAAATATGTAGGTGGTAAGGTTTTTAATTTTGTAGAGAGCTACATAAATGGTAATGAGATCGGAATAGAAATGCATTGTAAAGGAATTATCAGTACAAATAAAAGCTTACGAATTGTCTACATTAATGGCGCTAGTTCACATATGTCAGAAAATTTGGAAGTAAGCAAAATCCTATTTCTTTAAAATTTCACAACACCTTTACTGTCACATGATAAACATTGAAAATTAGACATTCGAAGCAAAATAAGATCGTTTTTATTTTTCTAAATGTGTTTAAAGAGGTTAACATGAATTTGAATCCAAAAGCGTGACAAAGCTTTTGAGATCTACCGCAGTCAAGCTATACATATTAAGATTAATTGGCGCTTCTCAAATTAATCATTCTTTCGATAACAACTTTTTATTGTATACCATTCAAAATTACAAAACCTGTATTGTTTCAATGCGATCTATTTTTACTTTCAAGCTTTCTCTTAACCCTTTCCCAAACGACAAATTTTCGATTGTCCCAAATTGAAAGAGTTAGCAGACGACATTTCACATGTGATAAATTGAAAAATATTCTTCAGATAGAGCAGAAAACCTTGTGGGAAAATGAAAAAAATGCTCGTTACGAGCAATTTCTCCTTTTCCCACAATGTTTCCAAGAGACGTCTGCAACAAACTGGTCAAATGTCGCTATAGTTTGGTAATGGGTTAGGCGAACTAGCACCGTCGAAGGATACGGCTCTTTATATGGATACAAATAGGGTTCTTGTTTATAAAAATATCGAACGATATAGACTTTGAAAGGTAGACACACATGTATTGATATTGATAAAGGATTTGGATAGACGATTAAAGTTTAAACCATGTCATTGTTTCACAGCATGTTGGATGTTTGATCTCTCACAAAACTTTTAGAGTTTTCCGTTCGGATGTAAATTCTGATGTTTTTATTAAGTTTATATATTATATGAGCGATTTTACCTTAGAAATACTGTTTAAGAAGAATACCCATAATCCGCTATTTTCAAATATAATTCTGTCGTTGGGTTATTCGATCGTTCTCGGTATACCTCGGTCTGGTCCGGAATTATTCGCATTGAACCGAATAGTTCCGGACCCCGACCGAGGTTAACAGAGAACGATCGAAGTAATACGACGACAGAATGCCTTTCAAAATTGCGGATTATGGGAAATCTACATTTAACAACTAATCATGTATTACTTGAATAATAAATAGCAAAGAAAATAGCATGTACAGAAAACATCGAGTATATTGTTGTACTAAACTATTTAGCGATAAGATGCACTACTAGGGTCGCTAACCGATATCTAAATAGAATAACATTTGTCGAACGATGAATGAAAACAGACTTTTCTGTCGACCTTTAACGATAACATTTTAGAATAGCACTTGAAGGTCATCTATGGTTGAATAAGTGCAAAACGTAACAGCTCTTTCGAAATATAGAATAACGTTCATCAACAGGATGAGGAGAAACAGCGTTAAAGAAATAAGTGTTAATTTTGTCTTCCTAGCGATATGCTGTGGTCAATTTATATTTTTGTATGACATTTCTACTAGAAGTCGATTTTCATCTGCGCCTTTGTACGTCAATATAAACATATAAATACTGTGATATATACCACCGCGGAGGGTGTGCTTGTTGTTTCACGTTTAGTCCACTGACCACTAGACTACCTAAATAAGGGCGATTTGTACGTCTTTTTCCCCAAGCGGTAATCATTTGAGTTAAGAATATACTCGTAGTTGAAGTTATGATAAGTTCAATTCACTATAACGTTCAAAACAACTTGACGTTGTTGCATTTGTTTTATATAGGACGGAACAAACTAAATTTTATAAGATCACTCTTTTATATTGTGTAAGATTAACATGAAATTATGATGTACAGATCCGTCAATATTTCTGTTTGATAAATTTTAAAAATATAGAGTAGTATACTTTCATAGCTTTTTAAACATGCATGGATTTTTTGTAACTCGACTTTGTAACGGGGATCTTGACAACATCTCAAATGAAAACATAGGGCCTGTCCCACAAAAATTCGTTAACAAACGTCTTCGTTTACAAAACTGTTATTGCCCTTGAATCTAAAAAGGTAACTGTTTTTGTTGATGCAAGCAACGCAAGTTTGGAAAAAAATGTGGAAATTTTAAAATAAAAATGGTTGACTTACTTCCGGTTTGACCGTTTCCCGCACTTTTCTCCGAACTTCCTGTTGTGACGTTCATTCCGCCTTTGCGTCGCTCCTCTTTATCTCTGCTGATTAGATCGTCCACCGGAAGGTCTGTATTCAGCGTGTATTGTTTCCGACAGAAGGATCGGGACTTCCGACAAAACCTTTCCTCTTGGATATAACTCCTTCCGCACATGGCCGGTCGCATGCACTTCCGGATCCGACGCTTTTTACAGTTTCTAGAGCATGGTCCCCACGTACTCCAGTTCCCGTAGAGAAGTTTGTACAAAATATCCTCCATCAATTTGTCACTCTTTCTAATCCCCAAGAGTTTGAAGGACCGGAAGGACCGTTTTGAGCAATTGCCTTTTCCCCTGCATGCCCGCCTTTCGCGGAACCAGCTTCCGCCGCACTTCCCTTTTTGCTTGCACCTGCGCACTCGAGTCTGCTGGCAGGCCTTCGTACAGTTGCCCCATTCCGACCACTCCGTATAGCCGACAGATATGTACGCAAATGGGTCGCTGGACCCCGCAGTCTTTGCGCTGGCAATACTGGATGGGTCTGTTGACACCAGCAACGGTGACTTGGTACCCTGCAAAGAAAAGCCCAAAGTCGGATAAGGGGTTGATTTATATGAATCCGAGCTACACATCGAAATGTGTTGTTGTTAATTGGTGCTTTGTAAGTTTGCGATAGGCACAATCCGATGATATTGTAATATGGAATAGCAATGCACCAAAAGTTTGTTAACCTGTCAGTAGTACCATTTACTCAATTTAGGAATAACAAGTGACTAAATTAACATCAAACAAAGACAGAACACAAACAAGGGTCGATCTGGAAATCCGTAGAATTGACAATATGTGTATTAACATATACGAGTATAAACAAAGATATTAACATTGTGTGTTAAATGTCTGAATATATAATGCAGATTGACCTACAATACTTGTGAAAATGTATTTTGAGAGTGTATCATTCCCTGTCAATACGGATCTAACATACATAAACATTCTTTTTCTAAAAAAAATACTTAAAGATATAAACCTTCCATGCTGAAGATGATTGTCGATTTGCATTCTCAAACCACCTCACAATAGGTGCTTAAATTTGTTTCATACTCAACTTATTATTTAAAACTAATTACTTTCCAAAAGCGTTCAATTCATTTTATCATCACAAACACATAGGTTTAGGAGGCCATCCTCTTATACTTCAATTTAAACAATTCACACACTTTATAATGAAGTAATGGATAAGTGTATAAGAGGGGTCTCTGACAAACGCAACCCTTTTACCACTCTGACAAACGAGTTCTCTACCTGTTCAAACAAAAAACACAACTCGTTATTGTAAGAGTTCATGCAAAAAACACCTTTATTACAATACGGAACAGGTACAATCCTTCGCTCTCATGGCTCTTGTTATACATATTTCGCACGCATTTGCCATAAAATCGGATATTTTGGCATTATGGTAATAGAAGTAATTCCTCGGCTGGACATTTTTTATTCTTGCACGACATTCAACCTATTGTCGATGCCTGCAGCCGGCAGTGGATTTTCTGGTTACAGCTTAACGACGACACAAATGCCTGAACTGTTTGTAATCGACAATTAAAATCGTTATGAATCTGGAACTTAATCCCGTTTATTTGAGCAATTTCTTGTTTCAAACAATGGTTTCTCATGCGACCTGTATTTATATTCGTAGGCTTCAGGGCTTGCTTCACATGGGATGAAGCAACAAGTGTCATAAATATCTGATTTTTACATTTCAGCCGCGTTAAACAAAAACACACTGCCTTCTTTGTGTACCTATATCTAACATATTAATTAGTCTTGTTTTGATAAATAAACATCTTTGTATATATGTTTGCCAAAAAGAATTCTAAAGACCGATGGAAAGCTAAACAGAAAGTGCTCATCGGCTTCAGCAAATTAAATAGTCTGATTCTGACCTCGCATGCTCAATGGATGCCTTCTGATCTAACGTGGTGCATTTACATACAATCGACCTTGTTTTTCTGGATACCAACTGGCATATTTCATCCTGCGGAATGTTTGCAATGTGGAAAACTCGTCTTATTGCATTCCCAGTCACAGGTCATACTCAACGGCAGTAGATTAAAAGTCCCATAGCGTAGAAATAATGCGGAACGATTTCCCGCCGCAGCACACGAAAAAGTAGTCCATGGGAATATCGGTGCCAACTCCGAACATGATTTCCAGATGGCATGCGGTTTTCTTATACGTTGTAACGCCTGGGAATGCGTTTAGAACATTGCTTAATGTAAAACTGGAAATATTTACATTAAATGTAAAGCGTGAACTTGATCATTAACCCGTCCTCCATAAAACATCTCGTTTAAGCTTCTGTGACAGACGATTTGAGAAAACACAGTGAGTAAAGGACGGATTGGTCGTAATCGGGACAGTTTATACCTTTATCAAAGTTGTTTGATCGGCGACTTTAGACTTGAAGCGGGAAACAATTCATAGCTTTCAACATGGAACAATTGGTTAATCTAACAGTGACGCTAACATTCCGGTAACATGGAGCTATGCCACGAAGACGAAATGGGTTAACCCCGAATGTTTTGCATTCTTTAGCCTCGTGAACGTTATGCAGATTTCAGCACGTTGTCGGGTAATCACGGGAATTCATATTCTCTTTAGGTTAACATGTCGCAAAAAAACCTAAATACATAAATAGCTAAAAGATTAATCAATGTCTAGTGTATCGAAAAATAAATAGATAGATGTATCTATTTAGGTTAACATGTCGCATAATAAAAATAAACACATAAATAGCTAAAGGATTAATCAATGTCGTCTAAAGTATCGATAAATGAATAGAGAGTTGTTTTCCAATTGAATTTCGATATATTTTCGTTGTCTTGATTTGAATCACCAATGAAATGGCTTTATGGTAACAATCGTGAGGTACATTACAATTATCATTCCAATCACAATATGTTATAGAAAGTATTATATCGAAAATGTAGGGAATTCATGGAACAATTCACGAATATGCTTCGTTTTTCGCTTTGAAACAGGTGAGTGGCTAGATATGTGAATACAAAGCGTAAACCAGAGTACATGGGTGAGTTATTGCACACATTATAATTCATTTCCTCGTATTGCTCTCCAATTCTATATGTCGTTGAAAGAGCATGTACAGTAGTAGTATTTTTACATGGTTCATTTGTTTAAGAGGCAGTTGGACAAAATAAATGCAAATAAATCACGTCGGTTCATCGATTCATGTGCCATAATCATTACTTATCACTCCCAGACGACATTGTTTTTCAGTTGAAGCAGACTACTTTAGAAAAGCTTTATAACCATGAGAAAAACTGTTTCAGTTCTGCTGTTGGGATATATAAAAATATTTGAAAAGCATTGTGGCAAAATGAGAAATTGCTTGTGACATGCAATTTCTCCCTTTGCCACAATATTTTTTAAATTCGTCAGCTGCAAGACGCAAAACCTTGGCGGTAGGTGGTAATGTGTTGAGAATGAATTAAGTCAGTGACGAACCCAAGCATGTCACAGAAGTACATTTCACTGTTGATTTATTGTAAACTAATATTATGTGTTTTCAGTCAGAAAAAAACGAGGGTACAACCACCAGAAATGGAATTAGAAGCGATACTTCATGTAAAAGTATGCAACCTGTTCAGATTGAAAGCAACTTCAGATTGAAAGTAACGTCGATTGAAGGAACCTTTTGATACATGCCGCACCAACCGTGTTTGATATCTAATATTATTACATGATAATATTATAGTAGCCTTATTCAGTTCTGGTAATGATAAGGATGGATAAACGAACATGTGTATCACAATACTATATTGAAAGCGATTTCATATTTTGTCAAAACAGATCCCTTGCCTAAAGCGATGAATATTACTGCTGAATGTATATTTTAACAAGTGGAAGACAGTGTTTCAGCGTCGCTGGTTCGAATCCCGTGAGAAGCGGGCTCCGCTTTGCGATCTTGCATTAATCCACATTCGTTGCAAGTACTGGTTATGATCCAGGAAACAAAATCGATTGTGATACATCTAAGTTGTAAGACTTTGGTTCACAATCGATGTAAAACCAATAAGTTTAAACTATTAACTAGCGATACCTATGGTTTTCGACATATGACACCATTAGGAACTTCCCGTATTTTCTAGATGGTAATCATTCATGCAATATTTTGGGAACATGTTAACAGATGAATGAGCAACATTCCGAAATTACTGGCATGTTTGCCTAGCATGGGGATTTTTTTTAATATAACACATTTCTTATCAGAAACATGTCTGAAATGGTATTTGACATATGAATTCCGATCGCTTATCATTTGATCGTTACCCCAAGTTTTTTTTTTACATTCTCGAATCTTCTTTCGAGAAATCACTTTTTACTCTTCCAGATTTTTTATTGACCACAGTGACTGCTTTTATCAGCCATAGTTCACATATGTGACAACAGGAGTTAACTTATTCATGGTTAACCAAACGCCAAGTTTTCGACTGTCCCATTTTGAAAGAGTGTGCAGACGACATTTCAAAATGTGATGTTATTAAAGGATAGTCTTCTGATAGGGCAGAAAGGATTGTGGGATAATGAGAAATTGCTCGTTAAGAGCAATTTCTCCTTTTCCGACCATGTTTCCAGAGTCGTCTGCAACAAACTGGTCGAATGATGATGTTTGGTAATGTATTAAGTATTGTTTAAGACTACAGATAAATGTTTTGCCAAAAGGATAATCAATGGTTACAAATTAGTCATGTCTTGGGATATACGTGATAGGGTCCGCACACAGAGGGCAGTACAAAATACCAAAAAATGATTTAGCTTGAATTTGTAGGGTGCTCTAACCAATGATAATGGAAAATAAATGGTATTTAGCTTAGTAGTGCTGAGAAATAATCATGCCTTTTCTTCAAGGCCAATGTATAAAAAGAATCCCCTCGGTGTTGAAATTCGTTGGACGATTTATTCTTATATATGAATGCTTCGCATTGAATAGACCCCCTAGTGTAGATGACATTAAATAAGTTATAAGGCAACTAATTCCATCGTAAGAAGTAGACCATCAAAGTCCGGATATAAACATCTTTGTAGTCTATTTATAAATCTCCATTTTACCATCTTCGTATATCAACAGTTTGACCTTTATGTAAAAATTCAGTTCATTTCCTTATTGAGCAATTCATGGGAGTACATGAACTTGATAGCAATTCTCACAAATTATTGCTCACTGTTCGATAGCGAGCCAACAAACCCCAGTTCCAAATGCGCTTAAACGTATACATAAGAATTTATGATAATGCAATGAATTTGCTAATCACACGTGTACCTAATGTTGTTGATTGACCCGGGTTTGATACGCCGGTTAAGCCAATTAAGAACCACTCATTCTAGAGATTGAAATAGGCAAGGTATATGCTCTTTTCATCTCTTACTTATGATCACTTGATTTCATGTAGTGAAGCTACCCGTGAAAAAGCTTTTGCTCAAGTCTTGATTACAGTATCTAGACAACCTATTGCTATGATGCTTTTGTACCGCAATTACTTGAATCAAACGATTCTGCACACTTTAAAATGTAACACCACTTTCATGTGGAAGTTATTGATATGTTATATATGCCAATATGCGTATTGCTGCTCAGAATAATCGAAGGAACAAATTTATCCTGTCACTAATGTCATTTTGGGACCGATAACTAGGTGCCGTATAACATTTGTGATATCCGGCACTAACCATAGATCACATACACGTGACGAATCATGACATCATAAGAACGACATGACGTCATGTTTACATCATTCTCTACTTATTTTGTCCTCTTTTCTCGTGTTTTATTTACATCTTGTCTGTTTGAAAGAATACATTAAGGTAACAAGATAAATAAAATAGAAAGTTGGTGTCTTTGAATCGGAAAGGTTATCGGGCTCGGCTTCGAATTATTATCCGTTTCGCCTTCGGCTCACCGGATAATATTCCTAAGCCTTGCCCGATAACATTTCCGATTCACGACACCAACCATCTATTCTATATATCTTCCAACTACCTGTGAACACAACACGATTAGAAACGAGCTTCAGAGCGGGATTATTGCTCGAATTCCTGTAGCTTTCAAAGGCATGTGTCAAATCCCTCTTCATCACATCCTGTGACCTTTTTTCTATTTGGAAAAAGAAATTTGAAGATTACAATTTGGGTCATGATCACGCTCTTTTTAAAAGCGAACGGCGTATTTAAGATCAATGCTGCAATAGAAGAGATAACCCATGGCGGGTTCTTTCTAATACTGCAATGCCGTCTTATGTCTTAAGATCCTATTTGAATACAATTTCAACTTCAATTATTTGGAATACTCGACAAAAACTGTCTTTGGTCATAAAGAAAAACGAAATATGGCCAGATCACAATCACAATATAGTTTTAACAAGTCAGAGCAATACTAACACAAGTACTTCAAATTGAATACGACATGTGGATCAACTATGAATCAGTTTATAAAGCAAACAAATATCTATCATCAACAGTTTGGTCAGATGATGGATTAAATGCTTTTTCACGATTTACCATCAGCAGCCATTTGTATAAACAGTTTAACCCACGGTTAAATCTTACCATGGGTTAATTTCCTGGTTAAAACGCAGAAAGCGATTGTATAAAACTCGCAGGTAACTTCAACCGCGAATTAACCCAGGTAAAAGTAACCAACCTCTAGGACCAAGGTAAGTTGTTTAACCAGAAAAGTTACCGCTTTAAATATGGCCTCCATTTTATAAATTCGGCCCCGCTTCAAACGAATTTTTGACGAAATGACCGCCAACTGACCAGCTATGGGAAAACAAAATTACGGAAACCCTCCAGATTTTCATCGAGAAGCTTACGAGACATGTAAGACCAATATTTATTGTTTTAATCAACGAAATTTGTGTGTCGAAAAACTAACGAGACATGACCACTGTTTGGCATGTAGACATCAACAAAGGATCTTGTATAATGGGGCCTATTAAGCACCCTGCATTAACAGTAACAACTTCATTTGCGTTTTCTCTTAAGTTTAAAGTTCTACTTTCACATTTGATAAAAGCTATTCGATTATCAATCCGGTACATTTTATTGGGTGGGATTATCCTCTACCTTTCGAGGACTTCCTGCTGAAAACGAAACAATAACAAACAAAAACATTTCTTCGTAACGCCGTTCATGTACAATCATGTGAAGGTAGGGATTTGTAGATCAGTTCTTATTTAGAAAAAGCACCTATCAGTGTTTTTATTACCATTAAAACCAGTTTCCCCATTGGATTTTGAGAAATGTCGAAATTCAAAGCACACCAAGAACACAAAACTATGAGTTTATGAAAGGTAACATTGTGTTTGTTTGAGATTGACATAGTGGCAAAGAATTTCAGTTTTGTTGTGATGTATGGTTATTAACAGATGGAGAAAGACCACAATCTTAACTGCCCTTAAGGAAGAACCATCTCCATTCAGTATGTCAGTCAAGAAATAATCTGTTTGAAAATCCATATGCCTTCATTGATCTTAACCCAGACAGAGAGGACAGGGATCTTAGTAACATACCATTTTGATAAAAGGAGAACTTGGTCTTGAAGGAAAGACCTTTAAATAACATTGTTTCCTTTTGCTTTCAAAGAACCAGTATGGCAGAGTTATCACTTTGACCATTCTTTAACCATTTGTACATGTTGCCTGAGTTCTGTTCTAGGCTAGGAAGTGAGTCTTGCCCAAAGACACTCCACACAAATATATGCGAACATCAGGTTTTGACTCGATTGTTGAACCTGTTGTCCAATTTCAAGTCCATGACACTAACTATTACTCACCATCAGTTGATTAGGTCTTCTGCTGAAGGTACATTACAGTGTGTTCATATGAAGGAATGAGTTAACAGTATTAACCCTCTTCCTCAATTTGGATTTTGAGTGTTGCCAAAAATGATCACATGAGGACACATCAATTATTAGAAATGCCCTTTGACTATGATATTGGGAATTAAATGTAACATTTAAAGCAGCTCATGCTGAGCAATTTCACTTATTGTCACAATGGTTTCTTTTGTCTTCTGCTTCAAGTTCAATTAAAGGTAAAACAATAAAAGGAAGGGTTTAATCTTATATGAGTATATCTAACATCAATTACTTTAGGTATTCCACTTTTGAAATTAAAATATATATTTACTTTTTTATGAATTGATGTTTGTAATTTATATGTCAGACAATTTCCTCAAAAGCTTATATAGTAGATCAAAGACATAGTATTTACCTGGTTTTTTGTTTGTTTCATCACATGTTACATATGTTTAAGATAGATCACATGACTGATGGAAAAGGGTTTCTTATTTTCAGATTGACAAAGGTGTTATCTCTGGAGATAGTTGGTACAAATGCAGCCCATTCCTTTATATCCAATACTCAAAGCCAGGTGAGGCTGATTCTATGAATTTGAGTTCTTGTGAAACTTAGATAAGCTGTAATATAACTGAAAAAATGTTGACACAGCAATAAACACTTAACAATACTGTGCAGTTAAAGCATTGAGAAAAAAAAACAGTATGTATTGATTATAATATTTATTATAGGTCCTTTTATACAAAACATAACTCTCCACTGTATACATGAAACTAAATGACAGACTTGACAGAATTCCAAATCTAGATGATATCACATGAGGAATAGGTAAAAAAAGTCTCTTAAATAATAACACCTCAAATATGATTATACATGTACTACATTACTCCTGCTCACTTTTGTTAACTAAAATATAACTAACAATTGAAAATATGGCATGTTTTCATGATGATTTTTTAATCTTTATACTATGTTTGAAAGTTTTAAACTAAATTTTCAATGAACATGCTTCTTTTTTTCAGATGCAGCACAATATACAGTGTCCAGAAGATTACAAAGACCTACATTTATCAAATTTGCTTGTACAATATAATTTATGATAAATTTTACAGAAAGGATTTGTGTTTAGCATGGTTTATTTATTTATATGGACTTGACATTGTGTCAATATTTCTGAAATGTTGTGATGCCCAGTACACTTAAAGGAAGAAATACCCAAAACTTGAATGCCCATAAAGGTTGGAGAAGCAAGATAGAACCATCCACATTCTTCTTGTCAGTCAGAAGATTATCTCATGAAGATCCAAATGCGGTCACCTGGGATTTGAACTCATGCTGAGAAGGGTCATGCAATTTCAAGTTTGTTACTCTTAAGCCACAGAGGCTCCTAGCATGCATCATATTCCCTCTATTTAACACACAATGTAGTCTGGCAGGAAAATATTGAAGTATGTTGTCTTCAAATATTTCATAAATGGATATTGAAATAACTTGGAAATGTTGTCCACTTTAATACACTCTTAGAATAGTTTTCCATGTCTACTCTAGTTTCTGCTGTCCTGGAATATCTGCTTTCTGCAAAATCAAAAATATAAGTAGATAATAGAGTACATTTGACATGCTTAGAGGGAGTGATACAGACAACATGGTTAAATACCAACTGACCTTATATATAAGGAGGAATCCCAGTATTTCTTTAGACTTAATGAAGGTCTGGCCCAATTAAGAAATGATCTTTGTAATTAAACTGTTTCATATGATACCAAGCAAAGAGACCTTCCAAAGACACAATAACATTTCATCATAGAAACCATTGTCAGTCACTGAAATAGTTAGATGTCTTTAGAAATACATGTACATGTATGTTTGTTCTCATATTTGGGTATCTCCCACAATCTTTTCATATGACAAAAAAGGAACAATAAATAATCATGCTGAGCATTTATCACATTGTTAAAATGGCTATTTCCTGAAGATTCGTTTTACCCTTTTGTTGAATTGGGAACAGAGTTGTATTTAAGGCATTATGAAGAATAATGGTATATAAATGAACAAATCAAAGCAAAGAAAAATAGGTGTAGAAAAAAACTAACAATGAAAAAGTACAATTGATTAAGTATAGGGAGATTTTCTCATTCAAACTGTCTCATTGATAAAAAAATCCATATTGCCATGCATTTCTATATTACAATCACACATATATCAAAGTTTATTTCCTATATGTACCATGACCTATAGTACATGTATACTTAAAATAATATTTCAAAATACATTTACTATACCTGAGAATTACAGAGGGACTTGTGTTCTGAGTCGACATTCATGTATGGTCTGTTTCAGTAACTAAAAAGTTGAAAATATATAAAAACAACTTCAGAAAAATGGAAAGACAAATTGTTTAAGAATGCTTTCATTTACAACTTTATACTATATGCTTACCTCCTTTATCACAACTGCAGCATAAAAATATAGAAGATAGTGTGTCAAATAAAGAAATCTATTTCCATGAGCTATAATGGTGTTCACTTTTGTTCCAATAGTTTCAATGCAACACCTTTTTGGCATTATTAATAAAATGCAGAACTTATACTCTTTAATTGCCTTGTAAAATCCTGTTTTAGTTTGAACCATTCATTAACTCCCTAATGGAGTAATAAGATGTACATTGAAACTCATGGTTTTCACAGCTGTGTCAACATTGTTTTATTACCCCTTCCTGGGATGCAACTATACCAGGCTAGGACTCTGAAGCGTTTTGTAAAAGGATATTCGTACAAAACCAGTGGGCTGGAACCCAGAACCCTTGGGTAACGAGTCCATCACCTTATCCACTTACACAGGTCCCCTATGTCTCATGAATCATGTTCTGAACACATATATACTGTAACAAAGGACAGTTTTTCACATTTAAAATCCACATTTCATACTTAGTATATCATTTGACATACATTGTACATGTATAAACATGTACAGGTGATCGTTTGTTGAAGGAAGTGTGGCGTTTGTGGAAAGACAAATTGGTTTATACCTCAATTGATAGATAGCTTCCACAGTGATGATGTGGAGCTTAGCTACCTTACGTAGCTAACACACTAATTCCTTATAGTTTTCTGTTGCAATTTTCTTTTCCCCATTCACAATTTGACGACGAGCATGTTTTGACAATTGTTATTTCATCTCTTGTAGGGCTGTTTTCGATAACGTAATAAGTACAGTTGTGAACCTACTCGAAGTGGAGAATGAAATATCTACGTCTGGATCATTCAGACTAAATAAACAATCAATATTTACCTTTCACCTGACAGCTTTGCGGGAAAATGACGTCACGATCAAGTTGCATTTTGGGATTTTTGGTAACTTTAACCGTGGGTTAAAACATACCATTTCTGGTAAGGTTACCGTTGAGTAAAACGCGTTTATACAAACGATTTAACCGTCGTGGTTACCTAACCGCGAATTTAACCGTCGGTTAATTCTAACCGAGGGTATGTTTTACCATCGTTTATACAAATGGCTGCAGCAGAATGCTTGGTAATTTTCTAAAATAGATTTGTGTGTCGTCTGCCCTCTAAAACCTTAAATATCTTCTTTATGTTGTTGGGGAAATATATTCAGAGTAGCAAACAGGAACGATCATAGGCCAGCCGCCAATTTACTTGGCGGCTGGCCTGGATTTAACCTGTTTGCATGAGCATGAAGTCGGTTCCAGCTTTATAAGTGTTTATTTCAAAAGAACTTGGAGTGTCTATCAGCGTAAAGGGTTACGACGGAATCAAGCTGATTGCACTTAGTGAACCCGGGATGTTGCTGCTCAATAAACTCCGCTAGAGTTAAAGTACGTTGATCATATACACTTCCCTGTATACGTTCTTGATAAACACACCTGTAACATAAAGGTTCGACGTAAATTACCCGTATTTCACCATTTTGAAATTTATTTCTTCGTCAAAGTAAATTGGTCGTTCTTGGTATACATCGGTCGTTGCCGGAACTATTCGGTGTCAACCGAATAGTTCCGGCACCGACCGATGTATACCGAGAATGACCGAAGTAGTTTAACAAAAGAAGAAGTTTCACAATGGCGGATTATGGGTATTTTACCTCAAGTCTCGTTTTCGTTAAAAGCAGCGTGTTTGCCGTAGTAAAATAGCATTTGCTTCCAACAGCTCATCACCTAGGAGTGGCAGCGTTTATTGGAGTACTCAAGTGCTTTGATAATGGGAGGGTATAATTTGACGCCAGGTACAGAACCGTAACGATTAATGAGTGTTTTTACGATAAAAATCGGCTATTTTTAGAATCGAATGCATTTCCGTTTAGAATACGGTACGTCTTTCAGGCTTCAAACTCCAGGCGATGACTGTTGCCAGATTGTCGTGAAATATAGGAAGTATGCAGGTTTATATTGTCTACGTTTCTAATTGGTAGGTTTTCCCTTTTAGAGTTATGAATGATCTTTTTTAATATTTATCTATTTCAAAATGCTATGTACTCAGCAGCGTAACATGGAACAAAAGAAAATGTATTGTCGATGCAATTTTAAAGGTCGTGTGGCTTTTATTTGAATAATGCAACCTGTGTGGCGTAATGCGTAATTACAATCAATGCATTTCTACCTTCAACCTTGAATGCGGCGAAAGGTGTAATAACAATGGAAAAATAATAACCTTTAGGTTTGAATGTGGCGATAGGTGTTATAACAATGGAAAAATAATAACCTTTAAGTTTGAATGTGGCGATAGGTGTTATAACAATGGAAAAATAATAACCTTTAGTTTTGAATGTGGCGATAGGTTTTATAACAATGGAAAAATAATAACCTTTAAGTTTGAATGTGGCGATAGGTTTTATAACAATGGAAAAATAATTACCTTTAAGTTTGAATGTGGCAATAGGTTTTATAACAATGGAAAAATAATAACCTTTAGTTTTGAATGTGGCGATAGGTTTTATAACAATGGAAAAATAATAACCTTTAAGTTTGAATGTGGCGATAGGTGTTATAACAATGGAAAAATAATAACCTTTAGTTTTGAATGTGGCGATAGCTTTTATAACAATGGAAAATAATAACCTTTAAGTTTGAATGTGGCGATATGTTTTATAACAATGGAAAAATAATAACCTTTAAGTTTGAATGTGGCGATAGGTTTTATAACAATGGAAAAATAATAACCTTTAAGTTTGAATTTGGCGATAGGTTTCATAACAATGGAAAAATAATTACCTTTAGGTTTGAATGTGGCGGTAGGTTTTATAACAATGGAAAAATAGTAACCTTTGAGTTTGAATGTGCGATATGTGTTATAACAATGCAAGATGTCCAAACTTAATGTGGTGTTGAGTGTTATAACAATGAACGATGTCCGACCTTTAAGCTTCAATATGGCGATAGGTATAATAACAATGAAGGCTTTAAGCTTGTATATGGTGATCGGTGTTATAACAATGTAAAGGTTCGGACCTTTAAGCTTGAATGTGGCAATAGGTGTTGTTACAATGAAAAGGTTCGGACCTTTAAGCTTGAATGTGGCAATAGGTGTTGTTACAATGAACAGTACCGACCTTTAAGCTTGAATGTGTCACTAGATGTTGTTACAAGGAACAGTTCCGACCTTTAAGCTTGAATGTGGTAATAGGTGTTGTTACAATGAATAGTTCCGACCTTTAAGCTTGAATGTGGCAATAGGTGTTGTTACAATGAATAGTTCCGACCTTTGAGCTTGAATGTGGCAATAGGTGTTGTTACAATGAATAGTTCCGACATTTAAGCTTGAATGTGGTAATAGGTGTTGTTACAATGAATAGTTCCGACCTTTGAGCTTGAATGTGGCAGTATGTCTTGTTACAATGAACAGTTCCGACCTTTAAGCTTGAATGTGGCAATAGGTGTTGTTACAAAGAACAGTTCCCACCTTAAAGCTTGAATGTGGCGAAAGGTGTTATTATATTGGAAAAGCCGACTTCTGAGCTTAAATGTGGTCATAGGTGTAATAACAATGACATAATTCCGACATTTAAGTTTAAATGGGGCGATAGGTGCTATAAAAATTAACCAATTCTGACCTTTAAGGTTTAATGTGCCATAGGTGTTATAATGGAAAGGTTTTGACCTTTCAGCTTGTATGTGGCTATAGGTGTTGTTAAAATGATGGAGTTCACACCTTCAAAGGGTTTTCTTTCGCAGATGTTTGGTTATTCCAGAGTTAAAAATCAGTATATTTAAAACTGCACTACATATATTTATAATTTTTATTGAACATACGACAGGCTTCGTTTGATTGGAGGATTTAAGACATTTATGTTTGAAATTGACGAAAGGATTCGTTAAGCGATTTAGTGCAATTGATGATTTCCCCTTTTTTCTAAAGAGCGAATTCAAACCTGCGTGTGGTTATCCAAGACCAATCTTTGACATTTGACCTGGTGCGACAACCAATTTGTCCAATATAGGATATGGCATCAAGTTTTAAGGTTGTAGGCTTGAACCGTAGCTGTCTACTGACAGAGAGCAAACAATAATGGAAGTACTTTGGAAAGGTTGTTGAACTAATGGAAAAGATAAACATGGTCATAAACGGATATCAATGGGGAATCAAGCGAAGAATTAATTGGGACTAGTTTCTTGGGGATCAAATATAAAACCGTTGTGGTATTATTACAGTTACAATGTATGATTAAAAAAACCCAAATATAGATGACTTTCTTCCGTTTCTGATCACCCCTACGGGGTGTGCCTTGAAATAGAAACACATCTAATCAGTATCAGAGCTTCCAATGTTTCAACTGTTTCACAGTGGGTTGCGTAAATTAATTACTTTAACATAGCTTTATCATAGCGTTTAACCCTTTCCCAAACAATAACGACATTTTACCACTTTGTTGCAGACGACTTTAGAAAACATTGTAGGAAAGGGAGAAATTGCTCGTGATGAGCAATTTTTCCTTTTCCCACAATGTTTTCTGTCCTAAAAGAAGATTATTTTCCACTTTCATCACATTTTGAAATGTCGTCTGCAAACTCTTTCAATTTGGGGCAGTCGAAAATTTGCTGTTTGGGAAAGGGTTAATATGACAGAAGTGACCGCTCTTGCGATATAGTGGGATTTGCAACAGTTCATTGCAAAGCTCATTTTATTGCAAACACATATGCTATGAAGGGCTCTTGTTGAGCCTATTGTCCTCGATAAAACAGTGTTTTCTTATTCCTCTGCTGCGGTAATGGTCAAGGTATGGTAAGGGTGTTGTCATATCAATCATATCGTAGACCTTTTTCAAAGAGTTTGTTTAAAAAGACAATGCAAGGTAAAGACAAAGTCACAGACATTTTCGATAATTCCTCAATCAATAACTACGCTATCATGCAAGATGTACAACGCATTTTTCTCTGAAATGCGCGTTGTTTTAAACGCGTTTAAATCTGTATATATTAAAATAACTGTTAAGTATGCACAGGGGTTGTTTTGAATGTACCCAGCGTTTACACTGTAGAAATGTCGGTCAAATATAACATGGGCATAAGTGCGTAAATGCCAGGTTGTTGATTAAAACTGAATAAACAAAACAGTACAAGGTGAACGAACTTTTCATTTGAAGTTTATGTTACCTCTTGTTGAAATACGTGATCAAGAGTAACGGACCTATTCTAACGCCTGGCACTAGTGTTGCATAACCAATTTAGTCATATGTGCATCATTTATTGGCTACAAGGGTCCTGGGTTTGATTCACCAGCTGCGCCGATATTCGGTACATTCATCTTGATTTATCTGTCCCCAAATACTGAATCAACAGGCCCATGTGGAAAACAATCTATAACTTTAACCCTTTACTAAACGCCAAATTTTCAACAGTCCTGAGTAGAAAACGTTTGCAGACGACATTTCGAAATGTGATGAAATTGAAAAATATTCTACTGATAGGGCAAAAACATTGTGGGCAAAGGAGAAAGTGCTCGTTAAGAGCAATTTCTTCTTTTCCTACAATGTTTTCCAGAGTCGTCTTTAACAAACTGGTCAAATGTCTGGTAATGGGTTAAGAGAATGTTTGCATATCAATGAAGGGGATTTACTGGAAGAATTATTTCATTTAAAACATAATTTACCGATCAGATTTCAAATACTGAAAAGAATAAATATGTGTTAAGTTTGAAAAGAGGCTAAGGAGAGGGTAAATCGTTAATGTTGCTATAACTTGTGACCTTATCCAATTGCAATTATGTTAAGCCTTTTCACATCTTCTTCAAATACATATTTATCTGATGTTGTGAATATGTCCTATACCTCATGTAAAATGTCTACAACAAAATATGATTAAACCAATCAAACTAGGGGAATGAATCGGTACACCCTACGGAGCGATTTAAATTAAACATTGTTGAAAGTGTTTCAAAACCACACAAAATTCCTTTGATCTCGTGCGTGTACTCTCGTGCCGGAGTGGAAGATATAAACGGCATGAAATACGTCAGGGGCTGATAAGCGCATCCTATTTGAGAGAAATAAACAAACGGAGAGGCGCGATAATAATAACTGGGGGCTTATCAGTCGAAAAAGCTAGTTATGAAAACATCTCCAGATGCTTCCTGTTGCTCCGTGCTAACGGGAAGATGTTTAATTTACGGGAGACTACGTAACCCATTAAATAACGTATATCCTCTCACGCCTCTTTGTGATGTTTTCATTCTTTTACCTTAGAATGCTGGGTAATTTTCTGAAAATATAATTTTCTGTGTCGTCTGCTTTCTAAAACCTTAAATATTTGCTTGATTTTGTTGAAGAAAGAAACTCAGAGTTGCAAACATGTTAGATCACAGGCCAGCCGCCAATTTACTTGGCGGCTGACCTTGATCTAACCTTTTTGCATAGCATGAAGTCGGTTCCAACACTATAAGGGTTGACATCAAACGAATAACAAACGACCTTAAAAGGAATAATATACTGGGAGTTTTT
This sequence comes from Cerastoderma edule, assembly GCA_947846245.1. Taxonomy (NCBI): domain Eukaryota; kingdom Metazoa; phylum Mollusca; class Bivalvia; order Cardiida; family Cardiidae; genus Cerastoderma; species Cerastoderma edule. Next base: position 50,110,650 of record OX401406.1, read on the forward strand.
GGAGCCCATATAAAAAACTTTAAAAAATGAAGTTTGAAATCGCGTGTCTTTAGCTACGTTTCCTGCTTTGTACGCTATTTTTTAAAGTAAAATAATGTCTTATGATTAACGGAACGTTATACCAAGTGCTGGTTGTATCTTTTCTTGCATAGGAGGCACCACAATAACGAAAGCTTTGTAAACAACAAGACGTTCCAAATTGCTGGAAGTGTATTGCGTATCACTCATTCAATTATCGCGGGAAGTCAGAGACAATTCTGTAAACGATGTTAGAAAGTGTTGTCGGAAAATGGAATCGCTTGTGTGAGCTTTTGCATTGTCCATTATATATGTCCGGTCATGAATGACGTAAAGAATAACAATGTGTTTTCCCTCAAGGACCATGTATACTGAAACAACAAATTCGGAATGAATGGCTCTTTTTTATATGCAAGACCATAACAATGTTTGTACCTAGGCTAAATCTGTTTGCTGGAGACAATGTAGATAGGCGAAACTGACTATTACTGCACCGAACAGATAAGAAACGCCGTAAAAAGAGCACACGCCAAGTGTTCTATTAAAGTAACATCTAGAGTCCGACGAACGCGCAACCCGAAATTTTAAAGTGACTATTACTGCACAGAACAGATAAGAAACGCCGTAAAAAAGAGCACACGCCAAGTGTTCTATTAAAGTAACATCTAGAGTCCGACGAACGCGCAACCCGAAATTTTAAAGTGACTATTACTGCACAGAACAGATAAGAAACGCCGTAAAAAAGAGCACATGCCAAGTGTTCTATTAAAGTAACACATCTAGAGTCCGATGAACTCGCAAACCGAAATTTTAAAGTGAATTTAGGGTCCTGCCCCAGCGGACTGTTGATCTAATTTTTGTACAATATGAGTATTTCCATACTTTTATTGGGAAAAGACGGTGTTTCCTTCTAGAAACAGCTTTCAAATTCTAATCAAGTTTCATGTGTTAGCAGAAAACGCTTATATTTTGGATGCGCGCTAAATGACCTTAGCTATCGGTGCGCCTTAAAACACCATTCGTTTTTATACTTTGGCGAGTTTTCGGCATTCCATAAAGAATTACCTTGTTTAGCACATCGAGGTATTGGACAATAAAGATTTAAATCTAGCTATCATTGACTTTCCAACAGTCATTTATACGAGTTTTATATAATTAACTTAAATCAAATACGATGGCTAAAGACAAGTATAAAAAAAGCTTTGAAAATGACGTAAGAAAGGAACTTTGGTTTCTTTTTATTAGAAATCATTGTGACAAAAGGAGAAAATGCTCGTTAGGAATAATTTCTCCTTTTCCGATAATGTTTTCCAGAGTCGTCTGCAACAAACTGGTCAATTGTCGTTATTGTTTTGTCATGGGTTAAAGTACTCAATCAACAATTACGGCGAAGCGATCCATAATGGTGTAAACGGTGACACAGTAAATCTAATTAAACAAATCGGTCAATATTCCTTAAATAGTCTGGACTAAGCAGATTTCATTCACATGACCCTTGCGTTTCATCTGATTGGGGAAGATTTACCAGCCATTATAATGGTAGATAAAATTGTCGCTGACCCTAACTTGACCCCCGCTGATTTAATATCAACATTCATATGCTAATACCCACTTGAATCAGATTTCTTCATACAGCTTTATTTGTCGCTACAGGTTTGAAGGCATCTAGAGTCATACGTTTGGTCTTTGATCTTATTTGTTTAAAATTAAAAGTTAAACATTGTAACATAATGACAAATTAATCACAAAGAAAAAACGCAATGCCTATGATGCATATAAGCTTCCAGTTTTAACTTGGCACCAAATATCAAATTCAGTGTGTCAATTGGTAGAAGTGTTGATCTAAACTAATTTTACGAGCGCTGGCTTATGCTAGTGTTATGCAAGCTTGAACATTTTTGCTGTCGATCTGAATGTGACGTTTGGGATGAATATATTTACTAAAGGTCAATTCTCTGACTTTCCGTAAGGAAAAGATATTACTCTGAAATGAAGACTATTCCCATTTCTATATATACGCGTGTAAGCGAGGCTGCCCCCAATTCAAACAATAACTGTGCCAAAAGGATATTTTTCTCTTATGGACAGTTTCCCGTTATGTTATAGCCATCACGTTCGTCCCGTTTGAATTACTTACCTATGCTTCCTATTTGGATCATTCACATAATACCATACAAACAATCAAGTTAAGAAATGATAAGGGTACTAAGAGGCTAAGTGGAAAAGCCGGTATTATATCGTACACAAGTTTTATGAATGAAATTCCGAGGGATCTCGTAAATAACGCTGATATAGACGGTTTTAATCCCTTTATACACACTGGTTCCAAAATAGAAATATGCTTTAGCTAACAAGTTGGTTCTACTATAGCCTAATGCGGTTAGCATTAAGCTTAATGCATGTTTCCTCTAGGATAGTTTACATTTCCATCTATTTTTCTTCAATACTTCCCTTTTATGGCAGATCTTACTATTGCTTAATGAAGTTAACAATGTTTTTACGGCATTTTCTAACGCAGGCTGCTATGTTCCCTCTATGATAGATTACATTTCCATCTATTTTTCTTCATAACTGTTTCCACTATAGTTTAATGTTCAGTTATGTCACGATGTAGCCTTTGGCAAACCAGCTATAGCCTCTACTATCCGGCCCGGACCTGGCGTTACGAGAGAGGTGAAATATCTCAATGTCAGCAAAAATACTGCCTGTGTTCCATTACTCCTGAGAAGTGTTTAAGGATAAAACCTTAGAATGCTGGGTAATTTTCAAAAAATAGTTTTTTGTCGTATGCTTTCTAAAACGGTTAATATCTGCTTGATTTTGATGAGGAAAGATACCCACAGTAACAAACAGGTTAGATCATAGGCCAATCGCCAATTTACTTGGCGGCTGGCCTGTATCTAACCTGTGTGTATAAGCATAACCTGTGTATTCAAGAACTATAATGGTAAACTTTTACAGTTCAAAGATTGTGTTCGGGATTAAATGCATGCTGCTATGTTCCAGCTATAACAGTTCGTATATCCATATATTCTGTGTCTACATCACAACTTCCTTTTTATGGTCTGAAACAGATGTAGGATATTGGTCTAGGGGTAGAGCGTCGGCCTCGGGACGCGAGGGCTGTGCGTCCGAATCCCGTGAGAAGCGGAATTCTCCTAGCGACCTTACACCAATCCACTTTTGGTGCGATTACTAGTTGTGTATCAAGGAATCAGAATCGAGGATGGTTCAAAATCGCTGTAAAATAAATATCTTTAAAGGAAAAGAAACAGGTTTACCTGTTATTTTAGCAACAATAGCGATCATTTACTGTAAAGTTGGGTAAATTCCATGATAATTGAAAATTGACATAAAAATACTTTACTAAAATTACCTTTCATAATCTATAACTCATTTTACCATAACCTAACATAACATAATCTTATTAGAAATTAGGCACGTATGCCAATAGTTCAACCATATTTACAACTACATGCATGGACATCGATAAACAATAGAAATATAAAGTAAATCACGTACAAGTTACAGTATATTTTAGATGGTAAAAGGATTAGTACAAAGGCGTGTGTGAGTGGATAAAAACGATCTTACATCCAGCTTTGCAGTTTTTTGTGCGTCATTCTGATTCTAAGCCAAACCCAGGATTACCAATGCTCATCCCTTAGTTTATTTTCAAGTCTCTCACGGCGATACAAACAGACTATATCAAAAAGCTCTTGTTTCTTTACCACACTGACATCCTTTGAACGTGTGCGTTGGTGTAAGTTGTCACAAAACCATGATTAAATTTCACCAGACTTGTTTTCCCGATTATTTTTCTTCGTTTCATTTTCTTTGTCTGGATAACGTGTCTTGAGGACTGAAGAAGTCTGTATTAATTGGACGCCGCTAGTGTTAATGATACTTATTACTGGCGTCTAGACGCACCACATCAGACCATCCTCTCTGTGGTAATCAACCCAGTCCTTCTTAAACTGATTCTAAACATAATGTTGCCAAAACAGATTGCCTTAACCATTTTTGTAAGAGGTTGATTTTTTTTCCATTTTCGTTACATGGATTTCCACTTTATTTGATGATAATGACAGGACAATAAACACTATATATCAGTTATGATCACTTATAAAGTTCAATTACTAATATGGTATTTTGCAATGACATGTGACGCTATGCTTTTTTATTAGGAATACGGTTTTACATGAACAAGAAATGCACCGTAAACAAATAGTTTGATCTGTGGAACTGTAACTTTACGTTCGTGTTCATGCAAGGAACGCATCATGTTTGAGTTACTGATAATAAAGACTACGAGCCAACGGCTATAATGGCATAGCTCTGTGGAGCTTTGGAAAGTAGACGGCATACATGTTGAAAAAAGCAAAGTTAAAGGCCATAATCATGACAATACTGGTCTTGTCCTGAAAGTATGTTTTTGTGAACAGAGTCTGTAATGTAGGTTCAGAATCGCAGAAAAAGCCCTTAAGCATAACACAAACGCATATAGAAAGGTCTTTGCATAGGCACCATTACGCTCCAGATCATTGCTTAGAGTAACTAACATTTTAACCTGCAAGACAAAATTCTCTACGAGGTTCAAATGAAAATTCCGAAATTACAAATCCCATCCTCTAAATCTAGTTTCAAACATCTGTTGGCCAAAATCACATCAATCATTTGATAGAGCGATTGTAAACCAGGAGTTATTTGTTAAGTGCCATCAAGTAATCAATGTTAAAGGAAGATAGAAGAAAAAATTGAAGCGGGAAATGAAGAAATAAGAGGAGAACGAAAAAAGAAAATGAGGAATGAAGAGGATGAGGGAAGAGGGAAAATGATGGAAACAATGATGAAGAAAATATAAAAAGAGTAAAAGGAGAAAGAAGGGGAAAAGACAGCACTGTCCAAAAACAAGGGAGTGCCTAAAGGAAATATGTCAAAAATTATCTGCAAGAACAAAAGTTCGATGATATAAAGTCTACAGAACATGGTTCAGTGTACTTTTAGCGGTGAATGTCCCTCTGTGATTCTCTATCAATCTCTATATATCAAATGTTGCAGCCCACTGAAGGCGACTAACTCAATCAGTGTTGTTATTTGCCTTGCTTGCTCTTCTATAGAGGGAACGACACATATCAATACTGGTAATAAAGATCTCTTCGAGTATTCAAAACAGACGGTACTTTATAAAATAGGACAACCGTCCCTGGGAAGCCTAGTCGGTAGCGTTTCCGACCTCCAAAACAGATATCCGGGGTCCGACACCTAAAATAGAGTGATATTCTTTCTTGCGACTTGATTAAGACAAAATAATGGTGTATTTGTTTGTCGTTACTGAACAACTGTGAGAATGTAGGAAAATAACCATTAGTTTATGATAATATGTTATTGTTTAGTACCTGTAAACAATTACGAGTCCAATGAATAGTGGGGCTGATCGCCACGATATAAAAAAAAATCATATTTCAAAACTCCGTAAAAAACGAAATCGTATCAACTCCATATACATTGATGTCATTGCAACAAAAATTATGTTTGTCATCCATTTCTTAATCTTATTTTAGTTTGTATGTCGATATTGGTCAGTGACAATGCGTTTGTATGGTGTTGAACCTCGTATTAATATTGTTGTCAGTTGTGAAAGGGCTTTCCCTGTAAAAGTGAAAATGGCCATCTAGATACCAAAGAATTCGTTTTTGTACACAATGTTTCGGACTGTATATGTTAACAGAAATGTTTTTAGTCTATGGTAAAAATAAAAATATCTTCTTTGGAATCCTTTCCAATGACCATATGTTAGGGTTGGTGTTAATGAAAAAACATATCGATAAAAGGCTTGGCCCGTCCCGGTTGATATCTTTGTTATTGAATTTGAGCAGATAGCCAGACGGAAATATATCAGCGGAGAGCGGCTAAATTGACGCGAAATTTGATTTCGAACTAGCTTCGATTGCTTCTCACAAGAATTACGGAACAACATGGCCGTAAACAATGTTGTTTGTACAGACAATCGTGTATCAAGCGTCCAAATTTAAAGATTATTTGAGGGATAACAAATTTTCAAAGATATTCTTTTTTTAAGAGGCTAGGAAATGTTCGAGACTGTTTGTTGAAAGTGTTCAATGATTACATGTAAATGGTCAATTCAAGATGCTCAATCAATGACTCTAAGCTTAAAGGTCTAAACTATTACGTCTAAAACCCCAAAGCTCAATCAAGTGTATGTGTGCCTTGGAACACATGGTCTCTCACATGGAGACCCCGGGTTGTCAAATACTCTTCTAAATGTAACTGGTGCTATGTGATGTTTCCCAACACGTATCAACCGCGTTTCTGGTGTAAGCAAGATAGTGTGTGTAGATTGTATACTACAACTGTAGGTGCCGTTCTTCTCGTAGACCCGACTCAAATCATCTGAAGAATGTGAACCATAATAACGCATTGGTCCGCTATGTAGGTCAGAAATCAGCTCGGCATCGTATACTCCATGTTGTGTAGGTACCATCGTAATATTTCCGCAGTAATACGGACGTTTTTTCACTGAAGAGGTACGCAGAGGTTGTAGTGGAAGGGTATGTTACCATTCACTGAGGCAACTTTATGCAACCAAGTAAGCCCAGGAATATGGTGTATCTATAGGTAGCGTGTTTCCCCTGCGCTGTCACGTTTGCTTACTATATAAGGCAGGCCTCGGATGTTGTAATCACTGCCTTGCATGAAGATGGTTTTCTTGAGTTATAAATGATAAGAAATGCTTTCAGTAAAAACAACATTGGATTGAGGTGTAGCTGAGGTGAGGTGGTTTATTTCAGATTTGAAACAAGTAACTAATCTAGTTTCTCAAAATCAGTAAAGTACTTAGTAAAGCCGCATTGTTCTTTGTGTCTTGTTCGTCCTCCACTTGGCCTGTCATATAACAGCGTGTTTATGTCATGTCTGCTTATTTTTGCAATAGTGGTATACGATTGAATATCTAAACTAAGTGCTGAATAGTTTGCCTGGATCTAAAACAGACGGTATTGTTCCGGTTGGAAATTTGCCGTGACAGGAATATAGGCAACAATAGTAGTTGTTTCTTGTGTTTACATCTTCCACGTCGAAGCCTTTCCTTTGGATGTCCGGGAGGAATCCAAACGAATTCTAGATGCTTTCAACGTACCAAACAAAGAATTTCTTTCTTATTGCGGTTGAACGATATTTGAAATTCCTGTTCGTTTGAAAACAGTTACCCAGTATAGAATAATCTATGAATCGTACGTTTTATCTGTAAACAACCTGTGAAATATTTGTTGACTTAAGCGCACGTTAAGGATTTTCCAAATTATTTGCCTTCTTACCAAAAGTAATACTCCTCATGTTTCTCCATGTTTTTTGCAGTTTAATTCATTATTTAGAACAATCGGAACTACTCGGGTATTTCCGTGAGCTGTGAAATACACCTCGGATATAAGTGTAGGGTTACAATTTTTCGGGGAAATCGGCATCGGCCAATTAACACATTTTCTAAGCGTGCACGTTAAGTAGTTCAATGTGTATGAAAGTGTTGGACATACTGTTAAATCATTTTTTATCAGTTACTCATACCAAATGACGAAACTGTTGTTGTGACATGTATAGTTGGTTCCATAATCAATTCTAACGACTTTTAAGATTTCACATTTAAGATCTATTTTTAAAAAAGTAAAGTGACGTCATTCTCGCGGGAAACAGTATGGCGTCATCCCTATTAGTTCAGAGGTGTTTTCATTGGATAAACCCTATGTGTTCAGATTGTATTTAGAAAAGAGTCGATTAAGGATGCGTTTCGTAATGATGTAATTATACTTAGACCTGTTGGCCATTAAGTGTTATGACTGTTTCAATTCTTTCGTATAGGACAAAATATCGCACAATTAATTCGTGCAGGTAATCCCGATCATGTAATGAGCAACTTTTATTGACGGTACTATTAATGTTACTTAACCCTTTCCCAAACAATAACGACATTTGACGTGTTTGCTGCAGACGACTATGGAAAACACTGTGGAAAAAGGAGAAATTGCTCATAATGAGCAATTTTTCCTTTTCCCACAATGTTTTCTGTCCTATCAGAAGATTATTTTTTTCAATTTCATCACGTTGTCGGCCTCATATCTAATGTAGTTAATAGTACCCTGACACGCTTGTTATGTGAACTGCCACTGCCATAGTTGTTGACTATCTGGAAGCGATTTCAACACCATTTGACGATGCGCTGAACTCTGATCGTTGTTTGTGACTTCGGTGAGGGTTCTTTCGGATGCGCTAATTTTACATTTTGTGATCTTATAAATCGCTATTTAGTAAAAAACGCCGCACACTTGACCTTCTCTACTCTATTGATATTTCTAAAAAGGTAAACGTGCCTGCAAGGGATTGAACATTGAAGATTCAAACAAATCACGAATACAGTTTTCTCATTCATGTTAAGTTGATCCCTATCATTACTGGCTTTTGGGTTTTTCTTTTTCGTCGGGCCTTCTAATCAAGAACATAATTTGGGAAGGCATTACTGCAGGTGATTTACCGGCTGTTGTATGACCCAGATCAGTCTTGATTTCTGGTATCTAACTTATTAGTATCCCACTGTAATGTAATTTTCTTATTTATTTTACGTCTATTTTTGAACAAGTTCTTACGAACTTACATACTATACGTTTCGATGGATGCCTTGAAATATCAGTAGATTATTACAGGATGAATTCACTGTTTGAGACAGTGAAACTATCAGGTTCAACTGTCTTTAGTTGTCTCATATTTTGAGAGAATCTCATTAAAAGCTTTAGGTTTAGAAACGTTTTCTTTTTCGTACTTTTGCGGACCTTTTATTGTTAATAAGTGACGTCATGGGCATCATATATACATATTGCTTTGATTCTAGGAATAACAGAAATAACACTTTTCTTATAATGTGAAAATCATTATATTTCGATCTTACACTGCAAAACTAATACTATCCAATTCCTTATGATACCTGCCAAATCCGCTTGTCAGACATAGCGCCAATACTCGCGCCGAGTATAAGGCAACGAATAGTCGCGAAATAGACTTTACCACTAAACTGAATTCAACTAAAATCTATCCTGCCCAGGAAACGACGCTCTACCACAGAACAACCGCATTTACCATATGGATTGAATATTGAAAGTAATCCATCTAAGAAGGGCCGATCAAGTCAACCAGTGATAGTGAGCTCAGTTTTTTTTATTATAAACCTTGTATTTAAAGGTGCTTGTTCACACATGTGAGGAAGTTTGGAAGTTAGAACTTAATTTTCTTTAAACCTGCAAATCAGCTTATCTGTTATATGCTATGCACCGAATGACAGTCAATGGAAACAAAATTGTTTTTAATTGTTTAAAGTATGTATACAGTGAATAAAGATGTTTTTAATCCAAAAGCGTCACATCGCCTTTGAGATCTGCATATACATGTAAACCGTGCACAATTAACGTTTCCTGTATCAATTATCCTTTCAACAGCTACTTTTAGTTGTATATCAACAACAAAACGATAGCTGTGCTGTTTGAAAGACATTTTATTTTGACTTTCAAATTTTCTTTTCTGTAAGCAGGCACCTCTAAACTCTATAACCTCCCACTTAAAATGATCAAAACCTTGACACCAGGGTAGTATTAGCAGTGTGCTTTGTGTATGAAACCCCGGGAAGCCGTACTCCCTTTATGTAAATGTAAAAGAGACAACCTTTTGGAATTACAAGGCTTGCGTGATGTATCAACGGCCATGAGCGAGCAGAATAATCTTACTCAACAATTTCCACAAGTCGTTAGACCGCTACCGTGCTCTATCTGTCTAATTCACTGATAAGCCCAAAGAGGCGGGAGTTACCTCTTGGGCAGATGCCAGTTCAGCGCCCCGTATCGTGGGAAACGCTTTACGGGGTTGTCCCTGAAATGTCATCTGTCCTGGCTATGAGTCAAACATACGTCAGTCAACCTGCACCGTACCTGTATCGGAATGGTGTCTACGCTTCTATCGAGAGGTAAACCACGATAAATGAAATGGAAGCGAGTGGCATTTGAAAGCATAGGGACAAATGGAAAATTTGCTCATTCTGAGCAAATTTTCCATTTGTCACGATGCTTTCAATACTCGTATCGGTGTTTAAAAACGTTTCAACAGATATTCGATTACTGTACAGCCATTTTGGGAATTAGATTAGATGTCGGCTTTTTTAATGTTTTCGGAATGGGGATAAAAGAGAAGGTTTATCATGGAATATGTGTAAGGCGGGTTGAACGTTATTATGAGCACATTTTCCATTTGTCACGATGCTTTCAATATATGTATTGGTGTTAAAAAACGTTTTAACGGACATAGAATTACATCCATGTCTGGGATTAGATTAGAAATAAGCTACTATAATCATCTCGGAATTGGGATGAAAGAATAAAGGTTTATAATGGAATGTGTGCCAGGCGGGTTAAACGTCCTGTTAATAGGGGGGATAACAAGACAAATGTACATCAGCATTACCACAGCTCTACGTTACGGAATCCGGTTACTACTCTAGTTTGAATCTAGTACACGTGTTCTGGTTGTATGGGAATTTATCAAAGTTTCAACAATTTATTTACCTGTCATGCTGTGATTCCGTAGCATATATCTATGTCCCCCTATGTCTTTGGTACTAGTTTAATGTTTCAGCCTGTCACTCGATTTTTTTCTTGATCAAATGGAATTCCTTAATTGTCTTGGAAGAAATATATATATTTGATGTAAACCAAATACAATACATGTACGTATCGTTTCATGGAATGAATTTATTGAAACGCTCTTTGGCAAATGCGAGTTGGAATAAAATGTTCTTTTATAATGCATCTGGTCAGGACTAGAGACCGGCCAACCCGGGTTCGATCCCCAAAGGCGACCTATCATTTCACCGTGGAGTGTCCTTGGGCAAGACACATTTCCTAGCCTAGTACTGGTAGGTCATCCAGGGAATATTTATGATGATTCCCAAAAGTGAGTGCTGTACATTGATAGGAAGAAGAACTAGCACACGATATAAGCAATATAGAATGACTGATTCAGTCCAAGAATTTTCTTCCATTTGTTTTCGATATTTTCTAATAGATAGACTATCCTAATTTCTAGAGATGACTTTCATTGCTTACATGTAATGGAACATTTATTTTATTGCTTATAAGCCTCAAAGCGTTTTGACAATATAGTACTACACGCATTTATTGTATATCGTGCTTTATCATTACATCATCGACTATTGTCTGCTATAAACACTTGTGATGTAATCACGATTGATGTGATAGAGAACAAGAAAGTTCGCAGACGTCTGCGGAAAATTCGTTAATCGAGTGCGAATTGATGGATGCGTCCCAAGTTTTGTAGAAAGATTCGCAAATCGATATGCTAGTTACTTCGTTCAAAGTCTTCCATCATATCCTATAATCCTTACTCCATCAAACCTCGTTTTACCACTTATGTTGCAGAACACCGTTAAGGTAGAATACACACAATCTGCCATTTTGAAAAAAAGTTCTTTGATCGGATTTCTTCGGTCGCTCTCGTTATATATCGATCGTGTCCGGAACTTTTCGGTGTAAACCTGTCACAAGATCAAATCTTCTTAATGAGTTAACAAATATTTATTGTTACGCTCCTGGTAGCGTTTTTCTAAACAGCTTACGCTAAAATAGTGCGTAGTTTCGAAACATTATTCCATCTTATTTGAATATTGAGATAGGAAATTTTGCAGAGTAACGCGTCATTGTAGCCTAATCGTCTCTCCGAGACACTTCAAATGACGTGTCTATTGCTATAGTGTACTTTTCTGAAAGATCTATCAATGCAAATATCCGTTTTGACATACGCAAATATTTTCCTTAATATGCAGAGATGAATTTAATGATATATTCTTTATTTACCATTAGCTGTATATGCTTCAAATGGAATAACATATTCTTCTTAATCTGTTAAGTAAAACGGTACTCTGTAACATACGACCCAAGAAACCATTCATACTGTCAGTCTATCACGTTTGTTCCCATTGATACATTAACATATATTAAAAACCATTACAACAAAATAAATCTCCATTAATTCTCATTAGAGTTCAAACATTCTGAAGCCAATTAAAGACATTGTCGTTTTATATGAATGTAAACGACTGTTTACCACCATGATATCTCTATCTTATTACGTTTGAAAGCATGTTTTAAAGGTTTTGATTTAGTCGTGTTATTTTAGATATTTTGACAAAAATTGTCTTTTAACTGATACGTATAAATAGCATACATTTGGTGACGAGATTCCATCGGGTTTTGAATATCTTCTCTCAATCTATCAAGTCACCAATCTATTAACTTCTTCTATCTTCATATTTTTTAAAAAGAGGAATACCCTCATTTTCGTTAGTCTGGACTGATACTTAATTTGCACATACCTCGGTTATGCATGGATAGTGATAGTATAACATACAATGGATGATCGTAGTTTCCAATACATTCCACTGGAATACAAAGTAAAATGGTAATTTCTTTTTTGCCGTTCGGCAATGAATCATTTTTGGCACTGACCCAGTCAGCGTATACAAGTATTGAGGGCAAACATGGTTGTAGATAGTTTGTCACCGATTCGCACTGGTGTTAAATCGTTCCTCTTACACGAACCCCCATCCCTTGATGTGACAGGTTCGAACTTGGCGCAACAACAGAGGGCAATCGTCAAGTACAATATTTTATATTTCTCGAAGAATATGGGTAAAAGACTATTATAAAAAGGGAGAACTGTTTTTAACGAGCAGTTTTAAATCGTATTGTTTCAACCAATCACCACTCTTTGTAACTTATCACAATGGCCCGTTTCAAATGAGTGAAGGAACATCGTATTCATTTAGACACTTACTTAATGAAACTTCATATACGCAACAGTTGCGGATGTGAATTTAAAATGATTTAAAATGGAAAATGTGCTCAGAATAACTATAATAAAAGGATGGATTGCTCATTATGAGCAATCTATCAATTCAACATAATAGTAACGAACAGCAACATACACTTTTCTTATTTTTGCACTCGCCCATTGCTTTCAATTAAAACAAGACACATCATTTTATAAGGGGAAAGGACTTATTTGACTCTATCATGCAAATTAATATGTCAATCTACCTCATTAATTGATTAAGTTTCTCTATTGTAAATGATTCGAAGTTCTCTTTTGGTGCTTTATTTAGATTGGTGGTTGACAGGGGAATATTCAACATGCGTCTCAACATGCCTTACATATCAGAATTTGAAAAGAAACTTAAGTCATCGAATGTTTTCTTTTCAGAAAGTGAAGAAACTATTCATTTGATATTATGAAATGCTGATTAGGAGCAATGCGTCTTTTTATCACAGCGGTTTATAATCTCCTCTGCAGTAGGTGCGTCAACTGTGATTGAGAGAAGAGTTAATCAAACTGCTGACTTTTCCTTATCTACATTGAAGGAAACACGTTCGTTTGAGGTAACAAAACGTCAATAGCAGACAGGTTGTGACGGCACCACTCGACCCAAGGTCTATGCGTAATCGAGATTCATGACATGTTAAATAACCAAACCTTGAGGGTAAACACTGGAAACAAACCGTGTCTTTAACGACCCTCTTCTAACGAACTTAATGACCCGGCCGTTCTTCAGCGTAGACCTTTACTAATAGATGCAAATATGCCCTGCATCGGGGATATAGCATCCAGCCCAAACGTAGAAGATGTTTGTTTATAAACAAACGTTTATTCTTAATCTAATGGTAGGATGTCCTTTGCGTAAACTAACTGATCATGGCAAGTGAAAACATGTACTAAAATGCCTCTTTAGTGTCTTAAGAATTATGACATACCTAATGGTTTTATAATTCTTGTCTACATTTGGCCAGTTGTTTATACGCGGTTTTACGCCATGTAAACAGTTCCGGTAGGTAGATACCTATTGCCAACCCCTTTTCCTGCTGGTGAAAATTAAATCCGAGATCCTTGGGTCGCAAGTCCTAAATCTTAACCATTGTGGCAAACAGGACCCTGGCAAATTATTAATATTCGGTATAACAATAAGAAAAACAGAAGTTGATTTCGGAACCAGACATTTTTTAAGTGAACTAAATTTAAACGCGGAATCTGGGTAGTATACTAGGGGATGCTAGATTTAAATAAGCGGTCTTATTAAGGTTTACAGGCAGTTATGTTTGAAAGCAAACTGAGTCTGCAAGTAGATTACGCTTAAAAATAGTTTTTCAATATTCCTCTGAAAGCATCCAGACATTTCAGATTTGGCATTAATTTGCAACCGACAGTGTAGCACATCATTAATTTTACCAAGTACAATAGGAAGTAAGAGTAATTTGTTCACACCGGACAAAACGGTTATTAGCTTGGAAGCGCAGAACTTTACAGATTATTCCGTTCTTACAACATAGACAGTAGTGAGTATCAACTTTAACATCAATACTAACTAAGCGATTCAATATTCCCCAGGACTGTTATAAACATGACACTTCTTCCAGGATATTCTATACCGTGGGCTTTATATATAAGACCTGGAACTAATTTCTCGACAGGACGTAGGGTAGCTCAGTTTGTAGAATTGTCAAAAAATATCTTGTGCGCTGTTGCTGCTGAACTATGACAAGGGTATTTACTACCGTATAATGTAGGTTGATTCAAAAGGATGCTCCGCAAATATAAAACGAAGTTTATACTATTTTCGCTTGCCCCCTGAGTTAAATTAGTGAATGTATGCGTTGGTGTTAAAGTATTCAATACCTAGATATGTTCGTATAAAAAGGTGTAGCGACTTTTTGGAACATTAGGCAGATGTTCGTTACAGGAGTCTAAGAATAAAAACTGAAATGGAACAAGATACATGGGGAAGCTTAGTTTTAACTCGTCCTGTTTCTCGAAGTGCACTATGACATGGATATATATAGCGAGGAAAAAATAAATAAAGACAAGCTATAATACTGCCATTCGATCATATAAACATTAACCCTTATCGTGCTGAAACCGACTTCATGCTTATGCAAACAGGTTAGATCAAGGCTAGTCGCCAAGTAAATTGGCGGCTGACCTATGATCCAACCTGTTTGCTACTCTGAGTATCTTTCCTCAACAAAATTAAGCAGATTTTTTCAAGGTTTTTGAAAGCAGACGACACCATAATACATCTTAAGAAATTTACCCAGCATTCAAAACATGAAACTCGTCCTACCTGTTCGACCGCCAGGACTTGACTGTAGCTCACAACGGTAACGAGATTCGTCATGACCAGCACGACGACCGAGGTGGTATAAAACGTCCCTTCCAAAGACTCAAACATAGGTACAGAGGAATGGCCGTGACAGCGTTCACGAGGCTTTCCGGGAATATCCAACCTGAACCGGCTAAACACGAGGTAGTTTACTAATTACACGTTCTCTACACCAAATCCGTAAAGGAATGAATTTTAAAACAGTATACACCAATGTTCCGAATGGCCTTCTAGTTCACACAATCTTTAACGTATGTAGTAGATTTGTATTCGTTATTTTGATTTTTAAAATCCCATTCATCTTAAAATAACTACGTTGTAATGTTAAACCGTATAGAAGACCTACACTTTTACACTCACACATAAAACGATCAATGGTATTTAAAATCGACATTCAATATACGCTTTAGATTAAAGACGCTGTTTTTCTCCTTTAATAGCTTGTGGTCCTGCCATTAACAGCTGCTGAAAGCGGTTATAAGCATTGAATTGAATAAATTCAAAACATCTACGCTCTCATTGTTAAAAAATTCAAGTAAGAAAAGTTAATTATTCCATACGTCTGAACATTTAAAACTTATCGCCAAACCATAATATAAAGTTCAACGCACAAAGCGTTCGTTCTATTGACTACTGCTTTCTCTTTACCTATACAGCCGCGTAAATTAACCTTGAAAAAACCCAGATGTAGTATTTTAATATGTTTAAAGTCGATCAGCGAGCGAACGTATATTGAGATCGTGAGTGTTCCTTCGCCTGCTTTCCCTCGTTAGCTAGATCACTAACTCACTGGCCCGCTTCAGTACAGGCTCAGTGGTTTTATAGGCCGTTCGTTGAGTTATACCCCATGCGCTATGAACCTTGGGAAAACCCAGCACGCACTTTCGAGAAAACCGACAAGGATGATTTACAATTTACCGGATTTGAGTAGGATGGTGGTTATGGGTTTAGTTTTATTCAGTAATAAACTGTTGTGAGAAAAGGAGACGTCGCTCGTCCTGAGCAATGTCTCACTTGTAAGATGTTGTAAAAAAAATGCAGTATATTAGTATTCGCTTGATTCTGTTTGTACAAGTGCTTGGCTAGGGTTTAAGTATTATAGAAACGTATTCGGCTGTATAAATGTGAGCTTATAGAGGTATATGTAAAGAGGTGAGCGTATAGAGGTGAGTTTAAAGGGTGGAAATATAGAAGTAAGCTTATATGGGTGAGAATATAGAGGTGAGCTTAAAGAGGTATATGTAAAGAGGTATAAGTATATAGGTAAACATAGAGAGGTGAGCGTATAGAGGTAAGCTTATAGGGTGGAAATATAGAGGTATATGTATATAGGTAAACGTGGAGAGGTCAGCTTATAGAGGTAAGCGAAGAGAGGTGAGCGTATAGAGTTGGGCGTATAGAGGTAAACGTAGAGAGGTTGGTGTATAGATGTTAGCAAAGAGAGGTAAACGTAGAGAGGTGGGCGTATAGAGGTAATCATATAGAGGTTAACGTAGAGAGGTGAGTGTTAAGTGGTTAACGTAGAGAGGTGAGCGTATAGAGGTTAACGTAGAGAGGTGAGCGTATAGAGGTTAACGTAGAGAGGTGAGCGTATATAGGTTAACGTAGAGAGGTGAGCGTATACAGGTTAACGTAGAGAGGTGAGCGTATAAAGGTTAACGTAGAGAGGTGAGCATATAGAGGTGAACGTAGAGAGGTGAGCGTATAGAGGTTGAAGTATAGAGGCTAGCATATAGAGGTTAACGTATAGAGGTTAGCATATAGAGGTTGACGTAGAGAGGTGAGCGAATAGAGGTTAACGTATAGAGGTTAGCATATAGAGGTTAACGTAGAGAGGTGAGCGTATAGAGGTAAGCATATAGAGGTTAACGTAGAGAGGTAAGCATATAAAAGTTAACGTAGAGAGGTGAGCATATAGAGGTTAACGTAGAGAGGTGAGCATATAAAGGTTAACGTAGAGAGGTGAGTATATAGAGGTTAGCGTATAGAGGTTAGCATATAGAGGTTAACGTAGAGAGGTGAGCGTTTAAAGGTTAACGTAGAGAGGTGAGCGTTTAGAGGTTAACGTAGAGAGGTGAGCGTATAGAGGTAAACGTAGAGAGAATAGTGAGAGGTGAACGTATAGGGGTAAACGTAGAGAGGTGTGCTTATAGGGGTTAACGTACAGAGGTGAGCTTATAGAGGTAAACGTAGAAAGGTGATCGAATAGATGTAAGCGAAGAAGGATGAATGAATAGAGGTGACCGTATAGAAATGGGCTTAGAGTGATGTTAGTGTAGATGCGAGCATATAGGGATGAGCGTATAGATATAAATAAATGAAGGAGACCTTATAAAGGTGAGTAAATAGGGGTGACCGTAAAGGATTGAGTGTAAAGAGGTGAGTGTTTAGAGGTGGGTCTAGAGAGGTGAACGAATAGAGAAGAGCTTATGCAGTTTTTGTGTTTTCGGGGAGGGGCGCTAATAACCAGTTTTCAAAAGCTTGTTTGAATGGAATTGAATGCGATTCTTATTAATCTGTTGACAATTTTGAATAACATTTCACACAATCATTTGCTATTTGATTGAAATTGGCTGCCCAGCCTTGAAGTTATCCGTTACACTCGGAGCGTTATTGATGCGTTAACCCTTAGAATGGCGGGAAATTTTCTTAAAATATATTTTTTGTCGTCTGCTTTTTAAAACCTTTAATATATGCTTAATTCTGTTGAAGAAAAACAGAGTAGCAAACAGGTTAAATCACAGGTCAGCGCCAATTTACTTCGCAGCTGGTCTTGATCCAACCGGTTTGTATAAGCATGAAGTCGGTTCCAGCACTATAAAGGTACCTTACTTCTTTATATCTTCTCTGAACCATGAACTTATGTACTAATTTGAAACGTATCGTAAACTTCAGGTTGGTTTTTTAAAAAAAAAAATATGTCTTTTGAGTCACTTGACTCTAGTGTCAGAACTAATATATGAGGGATATGATTAGCGAGTTAGATTACAAAAGCCAGCAAAATGGACACGTGTTCGCCAGTGGCAAACCAAGTAGAGTGTTCACATTTTTTCAAACAGTTTTCTTATTTTGTTAAGGATATAGTGCACCGCTTCAACTAAGCCAAAACTTATATATTTTACATCGATTGTGAAACAAGATTTTCCAACTTAGATTAATCACTCTCGATTCTTCTTCCTGGATATATAACATCTACTCGCGCTGAAAGTGGTTTAATGAAAAGTCACAAGGTATATCCCGCTGCTCACGGAATTTGAACACACAACCCTCGTGTCCTCGTGCGAAACAAGATTTTCCAACTTAGATTAATCACTCTCGATTCTTCTTCCTGGATATATAACATCTACTCGCGCCGAAAGTGGGTTAATGCAAAGTCATAAGGTATATCCCGCTTCTCACGGAATTTGAACACACAACCCTCGTGTCCTGAGGCCGTTGCTCTACCCCTGAACCATTGTCCTTTTTAACCATTCATAAGTCATAACATCAACAGTTAACTTTGTCAGCATCGCTCGAATGCTATTAGGTAGCTTAGCTTTATGAACTGTGACCACGTGGTCGAGTGCCTTATGGGAAAGGTTGGTAACTAAGGGGTTCTAGGTTCAATCCCAATGATTACTGCTTGTTTCATGGAGTGCCATCTGGCAAGATATTGCAACGACCAAACTTCGTAGGACTGAATCAAATGGATATCGTAGAAAACAGAAACACTGATGAACTGGATTTTAAAAGCCATAAAAGCACTTGGTTCGACATATGCAATAAGCAAGAGAAGTTATCAATTGGTGTCAAAGGCGGAAATTAAACATGATTCCTCTGTTATTATCGTATTGTTGTACTGACGATAGGATTTAAAGCTTGTTCAACGTTTTTGACGTGATTATGGGCGACTTCCCATGTTGTCTATCAGTATGAGTCTATGAATAGTGTTTAACTCGATGACTCTCGACAGTGATGTAGCTTACCGCTATATGCACTCGTCCAAAGAATGTTCGTTCTTAAATATCTACCACGTTCAACTTCGCCACCATTTTAATTCGTTTTTAATTCATTATAGAATTGATAACTCATTTAACCCATTAACAATCAATGACGACATTTAACCAGACGACTCTGAAAAACATTGTGAGAAAAGGAGAAATTGCTCGTTAAGATCAAATTCTCCTTTTCCGACAATGTTTTCTACCCGATCAGAAGACTATTTTTCAATTTCATCACATTTTGGAATGTCGTCTGTAAACTGTGTCAATTCAGGACAGTCGAAAATTTGCGTTTGGTAAAGGGTTAAGCCAACGACCAGGTGTTCTTCCGGCACGGTAGCTCATTTATAACGCAATTCAAAGAAAAACGATCACTGAAAGTTTGGGTTTTAAAACTAATCAAATGTACAGTCGGGTTAAAAGTGAAATCATTTGAAAATGAAATCCAAATAAAATTTACGGAAAATACATACTGCAACTTCGATTGAATTGGTGATTTTTCGGTTCAATGGAGTATATAATAATTTCGTGTCTATATAAAGCATGTGTGGGTATATATAAGTGAAACCCCTCCTTGGTTGTCTTGAACACTTTTCTTCATAAATTTTGTACTAGTGTTATCACGCCCTTGTCAAACGAAAGTAAGAAACGATTATCAAAATTAATAATAACTTATCATAACCATTTTCTCCTGTTGTCACAAGAGTTTCTTCCGATACTAATATGTTTATGTTAACATTGCTACTTTATAATTGTCGAATGATGTCAATTTGAATTTAGTCAAGTCATTAAAAGGGATGGTTTAACCCATTACCAGACAAAAACGACATTTGACCAGTTTGTTGCAGACAACCCTTGAAAACATTGTGGAAAAAGGAGAAATTGCTCTTATCGAGCAATTTCTCCTTTTCCCACAATTTTTCATTACTATCAGAAGATTATTTTTCAATTTCATCACCTTTGTAATATCGTCTGCAAGCTCTTTCAATGTGGGACAGTCGAAAATTTGGCGTTTGGTAAAGGGTTAAAAGAACTGATCAGATAAAGAAAATAATTATGTTTGAACCACTTTATGATTCACGTCTATTGACTTATACGTTTTCTTTTACTCCCACACAAACAGCTGATTTTATGATAAAAACAGCCAAACGTTTATGATAAAGAATGATTTGATTAAATACAACACAAATAGAAGGACTGTAAAAACAAACTGAATGAATTGGAAACGGTTAAATGTTTTGTTAATAAAATGATTAAATGCTATAAAAAACAAAATGACGAAAAGCCACGTTTCCCAGACAGTAAACGAACGAAATATTGTATCAAAAAGCAAAAACCTAATAACAAAATATATCAACTTATAAAAGAACTTATTTGTGACATTCTAAGATGAGAACTGTCTATTATCATTGCGGATTTGTTTTTTCTCCAAATTGTCTGAAATAAAGTCGTCCAAAGATATTCGGCGGTTTATGCTCTCACTACTCTCTCGTTGACTTAAAAGAGACTTTTGTAATAGTATTGTAATATGGCAGCAGTTGTATGTTTGTACATATATATGTTTTATTAATCATTTAATCAACCTATAATTCTATTGGTGATTTCTAACACCAAGATAATTTTTCTATAACGACGTCATCTCGTTTGTTATACTTTCAATCACAAGCTGAATTCCAAGGGCTCGGCTAAAACCAGTAGAACCATTCTACAAACCTTTTTGGTACAGTAACTGACCGATTCAGGAGGAAACTGTGAGCCTTTTTCATCGATTTTGTTGGATGGGTGTCTGTTCTATTATCACCAGTGGTGTTGTTGATCAAGTGCGGCGACCCAACCTAGCCTTACATTCACTACAAGCCACACCATGCCTTATTTTTTAATCAACCTATTACCACAGAACGAGTTTATTATCGAAAATGACGTAGTTTAAGATTAAATGCACGTCAAATAGAAAGTTTTTTCGCGAGAATCGAACCAACTGTCCTTGTAAAAAGTCAACCTATCAATGCGTGTAAATAGGGTAATCTGGGTACCGTTTTACTAAGCAAGTTACGGAAAATATTTGCGTAAGTCATAATTGATAAACATGGATAGTATCTTCAATGAAAGTACAATATTGCAATGTGATACGTTATTGGAAGCGTCTCGGAGAGACGATTCCAATGATGTGTTACTTTGCAATATTGCTTAGCCCAATATTGATAAAAGAGGAATTGTTGATTTAGTCTTACGCAAATCTTAAGCGTAAACTGTTTAGTAAAACGGTACCCTGGTACGACACAGTTTTCCAACCAACCACAATAATGGTTCTTAAAGACAGGAAAACAAGTCTGTCTTATAGTACTGATACGAACAGATTACTGACATTCTATACGACCTTAAAGGTTAAAGAGGAATCAACATACGAGTGTCGTTGTGAGGGTAAAAGGGTTTCGCAAGTTATTGGTATATTCCTCTAGCTATAACAAGTGTGGAACGCGGTACATAAAATGTTAGTGAAAAGAGGAAGATTTCTCTTTCCGAGCGATTGTATGTGTTTATGGTAGGGATGGAAACGAATCATAGAATATTCTAACATTCTGTTTTAGGTCCAAATATTCGGAAAGTAACAAATGGTATTTGAATATTCGTTGTTCCATCCACCCCAGAACCTCCATTCCCGCGATATACTGTATTCTTATAGAATTTGCCGAATAAATGAAAAGTGAATTTCCTACTCGTTCCCTTCCCTAGTTTCTACCAAATATGACTTCTTACATATGACGTTGTTTACCGAAGCTCTGAATTCGAAAAATTCCAAAATTCCATTACATGGTAGCAGGTTGGTGTACAAAAAATCATTATGAGCAATTTATCTCTTTGTTTCAATTGTTTCTGAAATATCATTGCATAGGTGTGTTAGAACAAATTTTCATGAAGGAAATGATAAGCCTTGTGGGTTGTAACATATATTTATGCACATGACATTTTGTACTTTTCTTTCCTATTCGATGCCATCTCTCTCAAGTAGTCTGGAAGAGATAGCTGTTAGAGTTACGGCTATTCAATACTGTTCTATCTCTTGTCTAAATGTCATCAGTTGTATGTCTCATGTATATGAAAGACGATATGATAATCAGTCGCAAATTTGTTAAAGCTTTCCTCATCCGTTCTTTTAAAGATTTGCTTCCCCCTTTCTTCAAATGCTGAAGTAAAGTGGACCAGGATGGAAACAATTATAGTGCAGATGGTTTTCGGAGAAGTTACAAGTTTTACAAGTTTTGTCCGCTGTTGGATAAGAACATACGGGTACACGTTCCCTCCGTTGTTTTGATAAAACATACGGATACAATTTCAAGTGGTTAAATAAAAGGTAACAGCTAATATATTTTATGAGCTATGGGATAAGAACATACGGGTACGTTTTTTCTCTGCTGGTTGAACAGGAAAACAACGGGTCCACATTATGTCCATTGTTTGGATAAGTACATATGGGTACAGGGTTTGTCCGCTGGTTGGATAGGACTATACGGGTACGAGTTTCTGTCTGGTGGTTGGATAGGAACATAAGGGTACTAGTTATTGTCGG
Organism: Cerastoderma edule; assembly: GCA_947846245.1. Taxonomy (NCBI): domain Eukaryota; kingdom Metazoa; phylum Mollusca; class Bivalvia; order Cardiida; family Cardiidae; genus Cerastoderma; species Cerastoderma edule. Next base: position 50,133,496 of record OX401406.1, read on the forward strand.
TGCGTGGATATGAATATACGTGTACACATTGTCGGTGCATATGGTACTAATTTTTGACTGCTGGTTGGATATGATCATACGGGTCTGCTGGTTGGAAAGTAATATACAAGTACGAGTTTTTGTCTGCTGGTTGGATATGATCATACGGGTCTGCTGGTTGGAAAGTAATATACAAGTACGAGATTTTGTCTGCTGGTTGGATATGATCATACGGGTCTGCTGGTTGGAAAGTAATATACAAGTACGAGTTTTTGTCTGCTGGTTGGATATGATCATACGGGTCTGCTGGTTGGAAAGTAATATATAGGTACGAGTTTTTGTCTGCTGGTTGGATATGAACATAAGGGTACTAGTTTTTGTCGGTGCGTGGATATGAATATACGTGTACACATTGTCGGTGCATATGGTACTAATTTTTGACTGCTGGTTGGATATGATCATACGGGTCTGCTGGTTGGAAAGTAATATACAGGTACGAGTTTTTGTCTGCTGGTTGGATATGATCATACGGGTCTGCTGGTTGGAAAGTAATATACAAGTACGAGTTTTTGTCTGCTGGTTGGATATGATCATACGGGTCTGCTGGTTGGAAAGTAATATATAGGTACGAGTTTTTGTCTGCTGGTTGGATAGGAACATAAGGGTACTAGTTTTTGTCGGTGCGTGGATATGAATATACGTGTACACATTGTCGGTGCATATGGTACTAATTTTTGACTGCTGGTTGGATATGATCATACGGGTCTGCTGGTTGGAAAGTAATATACAAGTACGAGTTTTTGTCTGCTGGTTGGATATGATCATACGGGTCTGCTGGTTGGAAAGTAATATACAGGTACGAGTTTTTGTCTGCTGGTTGGATATGATCATACGGGTCTGCTGGTTGGAAAGTAATATACAGGTACGAGTTTTTGTCTGCTGGTTGAATATGATCATACGGGTCTGCTGGTTGGAAAGTAATATACAAGTACGAGTTTTTGTCTGCTGTTTGGATATGATCATACGGGTCTGCTGGTTGGAAATTAATATACAGGTACGAGTTTTTGTTTGCTGGTTGGATAACAATAAACGGGTACGATTTTTTGTCTGCTGGTTTCATTATTGTTTGATGAGTCATGAATGGACGACTGCTGATTGGGCAGCTGTGTGATAAAATATCCTAAAAACTCAAATCTGTCTCAGATCCCGATGGCGGTTTTGTATTTCTTAACGGATTTTGAAACCAATGTGAAAGGAAGTCGTGGCCTATGTCATGGATGTGTGAAACTTGGTCTATTCTTATCGAAATACTTATATTCGCTAATATACCGTCACTTAGGATAAAATGTTTGATTTTACTCTATCCGCATCCGTAAGTGTTGGATAAGCCAGCATAGATTGGCGTTCTCAATCGGTCCAACAGTCTTCTTCTTTTATTTCTATTTAACCCTTAGAATGCTGTGTAATTTTCTTACAAACAGATTCGTGTGTCATCCGCTTTCCAAATCCTTAAATATCTGCTTAATTTTGATGAGGAAAGATACACAGAGTAGCAAACAGGTTAGATCAAAGGCCAGCCACCAGTTTACTTGGCAGCTGGCCTTGATCCAAACTTGTTGCATAAGCATGAAGTCGAGTCCAACACTATAAGGGGTAATGCCTGCTCTTACTTTGCAGTATCCTTGATAAGCAAATTGTTTTAAGTCTGAAAGTTCTGTGCTGAATCAACATAATTGCGCAGTACATGCTTACCCGGAAATGTCCATATGGCTGTCAACTGAGTCTACATTGACGTAGGTAACACCATGCCGGCTAAGCTTGTTTCGTTTTATAACACTAAAACATCTCTGAAAGATAGAACGATTGGATTAAATCGTGAATATGTATCAAACGTGTTAAACTATTTGACACTGGGTCGTTTACAAACCTTTCCCAGGTCCCGAGGACATTAGCCGGTCTTAACCCAGTTCTATCTTAATCGCTTGGTGAAACGATTCTAACGGATACCCACAAAATGGAAATGGATAACTTTTTCTAAGAGTAATAGAAACACTGCTTGTAAAAGATGCATATGTACCATGTCTAGAACAGTGCTCTGTCATCTTGTTATTCCATATTTGAATCAGGTCAAGAACCTATCGCAGGTTGTTCTTCCGGGAACTTGAGTACTTGTTTTCAGATTACAGGTCGAAATGCAATGCGCCCATGAAACCTACATTTATTTAATGATTACTCTGATCACGTTCACCTTTTGTTATAATGACTTTGTGAAGGTTCTGATTTATATGCTTTATGTGAAGTTTGTATGATGGAGATTGTTGATCTACAAAGGAGTTTGCACCTGCAACTGACCAGTTTGTAAAGTGAAGTCAATGTGGCTGTTACAAGATATATCCTCTTTATTGACCATCGTTCTCGGTTGAACCAAGAGATCCACTGGTTTTCGTAATTCACAATTACTCGCTGTATCTATCAAAGTTTGCAAAGAGAGGAAAGTTTCAAGTGTATTGGTAAAGGCAGCGAATATCGTCTATCATTGCTCAATCATCGCTCTCTCGTTTTATGCTTTAACCGACGCATGTTCGTGCAAGTTACAAGTTTTACAAGTTGTGTCCGCTGTTGGGTGAGAACATACGGGTTAACATTCAAGTTGTTAAATAAAAGTTAACAGGTATAGATTTTATGAGCTATGGGATAAGAACATACGGGTACGAATTTTTGTCTGCTGTTTTAACAAGAAAACAACGGGTGCAAATCATGTCCATTGTTTGGATAAGAATATACGGGTTCAGCGTATGTCCGCTGTTTGGATATGAACATACGGATACAATTTTTGTTTCTGTGCGTTGGATAAGAACATAAGGGTACGAGTTTTTGTCTGCTTGTTTAATTGTGGTTTGATGAAGGTCATTGGTGGATAACTGGGGATTGGGCTGTTGTGTGATAAAATATCCTTAAATAATTCATTCCGTCGCCAATCCCGAAGATGGCTTGGTATTCTTTAACGGGATTTGATACCAATGTGAAAGAAACTCGTGGATTACGTCATAAATGCGTGAAACTTGGTCTATTCAATGAGATACTTAGGATCGCTAATATGCCGTCACTTAGGATAAAATGTTTGATTTTGCTCTATCCGCATCGGTAAGGATTAGATAAGCCAGTCTTTTTCTTTTATTTCTATTTAACCCTTAGAATGCTGGGTAATTTTCCAAAAAACAGATCCTTGTGTCGTCTGCATCAAAAACCTTAAATATCTGCTTAATTTTGCAGAAGAAAGAGACGCAGAGTATCAAACAGGTTAGATCACAGGCCAGCCGCCAATTACTTGGCGGTTGGCCTGGATCTAACCTGTTTTCATAAGCATGAAGTCGGTTCAAGCACTATAAGGCTAACTACCTGCTCTTACTTTGCAGAACTCCTGACAAACAAATTGACAAGTCTGAAAGTGTTGTGCTGAATCAAAATTGTGCAGTACATGCTTTTTACCCGGAAATGTCCATATGGATGTCAACTGAGTCTACCGTGACGTAGATAACAACATGCCGGCTAAGCTTGTTTCGTTTTTATAACACTAAAAAATCTCTGAAAGATAGAACGTTTAGATTTACTCGTGAATCTGTATCAAACGTGTTTAGAAATTTGGCTCCGGATCGTTTACAAACCTTACCCAGGTCTCAAGGAAATAAGCCGGGCTCAATTATGGGTGTATCCTAATCGCTCGGTGAAACGATTTTTATGTATACCATTAAAATCGCAATTGTAATTTACTTCTACGAGTAAATGAAACACTCATTGAAAAAGACACCAGTGCACCACATTGTCTAGAAGACTTCTGTGACATCTTGATATCCCACATTTTACTCAGGTCTAGAACCTAGCACAGGTCTTTCTTCAAGACACATTAGTACATAAAATGTTTCAAATTGCAGGTTAAATTGCAATACGAACATGCAATCTATAGGACCATGTATATGTTATTTAAAATGATAACGTTCAAGTTTTCCTTCTATTACAGTGACTTTGTGAATGTTCTCATTTATGTGCTATAGGTGGAGTCTGTTTGAAGGAGATTATTAATCAGCAAAGGGTTTCGCACCTGCAACTGGCCAGTTTATATAGTGAATACGGTGTTGCTGGAACAAGATGCATTCTCTTTATTGACCATTGTTTTCGATTGAAACACGACACCCACTGGTAGTTTTCGTAATTCACAATTGCTGTCTGTGTCTATCGAAGTTTGCAAAAACAGGAAAGTTTCAAGTGTATTGGTAAAGGCAGAGAATAGAGGCTAATACTGCTCGACCTTCGCTCTTTCTTGTTTATCAACGCTCTTTACATATGCACGATTGACTATCCTTTACATGTACATCGAATTGTTTACATAATTAATTATCTGTTAATTTAGATGACGAATCTATAAAATGCATTTTTAATTCACCGTGTATTGTGTGTTGTGGTCATGAATACGAAAATTCGCTGCTAAATAAAAAGACATTATGTTTAAAAAGAAGTGAGTTTGTGGAATTGGCTTTAAATTGCATAAGGATGTCAACAACAGGTTTATCCCTTATATGTACTTTGTTAAACTTTCTTTCATATTGACTTTGAGGCGGATGAAAAAAATAATGTACGCAAACTGACATTGTGTGATATCAGCTAGAAATCAATGAAAGACTAAATCGTTTCAAGATAAATAATTTCTTATTTGTCGCAGTGTTTTAGTATTGTGTAATAATTGATAAAATATAATGATTAGTGAGGAAAATACTCACAATGAGCAGCCTCCTACTTTATTACAAAAGCATGCTGCATCTGTGTTTAAACGGTGCATTTTAAGTGGCAATACGTGATTCCATTCCCCTACTACAGTGACCTCTATGCATGATTTGACTTGGTATGTCAAGGACCCTTGACCCTGTCAAATGTTGAAACCATACTTTCAGTATACTCGAGCTAGTTTTTAAATGTGTGAAAATGAAATTCAAATATGTTTTCGAGCCTCAAACGGTACAGAAACCTCTTTTCTCAAAACTTTTAAGCATAAAACCCATAGAGTAAAAACCTGAAATCGTCGCTTTTTGGACTAAGGGTGCGTCAGCACCTTAGTCCATTGAATTTACATACCACTTTTTGAGGGACGGTACTTTATCGATACACAAACAGCGGTCTGTCCCCAATCGCTCATTTTTACATCCGCCTTCAATGTGCGGACTAATACCGACTTGGAACTAGGGATGTAGTTCGGATTTGGTGTTGGCCCGGTGTTGAATCACTTCCGGGTCGTTGTAGCCTAGAAAGTAGTTCTTTGAAATATTGAAAGTCCAACTTCCAAGGTGTTTTCACAGGAAAGTGTTACATTTAGAGTATATATATTGGTACTGTGTGATTGCTTTGTCTTCTCCTGCATGTTTTAAATGTGTTTTGTTTGTATTTTACAGGACTACTTCTCCATGCGGTGAGAACCAAAGATGTCTGTTACCAGTCTTGGCGTGACCTCTACCATTTGAATTGACACGCCCCCTCTCTGGAAATCAGCCGATAGCAAAAAAAACGGATCGGTCATGATGCACATTTAACCCCCCAAATGGATCTTGTTAAGATAGTTTAAAGGTGACATGGTCACGAGAAAGTACGGTATGGGAGCAGTTTGTCTCTGTGACTGCTCAAACGGTTGCTATTTAACATGGTGGAGATGGGTGGAAATTAGACCATGCCGACCCCATTTACTCGCTTTGTTTTGCTCTATACTATTATAACTGTTGCCGCATGGGAAATTGTAAAATGTCCAGATGTTCAAAAATTATACTATCGTTCAGTCTCTGTTCATAGACATAATAAATATAGTAATGGTGGTAAAAGGAGCAGCTGTTTTCTTCGAGATGTTGCCCAAAGGAATTTTCAAATGTATCCTCAACCATCTTCCTTTACTTTAAACGTACCTTAGTCCTTCAGCGCTATCAGCGCTTTGATTACTATCTCCTATAAATATCGATGATTTTTCATAAATACTGCACACAGAGAAACTTGGAATTTTTACATTAAGGTGTGATTTAATGATAGGTATATGTAAACTGTTTATCAACTTTTCTACGAAAGGGATGAAAACCTTACACCTACATGCATTACGCAATATCTGCCAGTATTTTGTCATAAAAGCTTTCGTCACAAAAGTAATTTTAAACCAATCGTAATCAATCGTAATCATCGCCAACTTGTGATTTCTCATTGGGAAAAAATCATTCTCCCTCGCAGTGATCTCCCTTTTCATTTGGTAGGAGCAGTACTGTAGTGTAACAAAGGGAAGTATTCCTGCGCGGAGTTTGGGAAAACATATGAATCAAATTTACTTATGTAGAAAAGAGTTTAGGCGATCGAATTTCATCACAGATTCCGAAAACTAAATTTCAAACCTTGGATACACTACAACAACATTTTGAGATTTGGAAGAGAGAAATTTGTTAAAAGGGTTGTTTTATGAAAAATCGCTTTTTTTTCAGTAAAATGACAATATATATCCTTTAGAACAGGCATTTAAATAATTATGAAGAAAGCAGTTAATCGATAAATGTCGTTGGGATCAAAGACTTTGAAATATAAAGGGACAGACATTCTCCCTTTCCCAAACAACACTTTTTCGACTGTCCCAAATTTAAAGAGTTTGCAGACGACATTTCAAAATGTAATGAAATTGGAAAAAAATCTTCTGATAGGGCAGAAATCATTGTGGGAAAAGGAAAAATTGCTCGTTAAGAGCAAGTTCTCCTTTTCCAACAATGTTTTCTAAGGTCGTCTGCAACAAAGTGGTCAAAAGTCGTTATTGCTTGGGAAAGGGTTAAAACCCAGTTAATGGATATATAGCTATAAGCATGGTTCATTTCAGTCCTATCGATAAGGTATAAACATGTGTTTGAATAACCCATTAGGTTTTCGTGAAGAGCATTCAAAATACATGTACGATCGCCCTGTCCTATCAGTCACGACAACTACTGAATAAACCACTGTTTAAAGTAAAGCTTTAGGTTCAAATTGAAGATTTTTTTTTTAAAGGATTCAAATCTAAGTTGTTTTCTTCATTTTAGTTAATACATATATCAAATTTCATTGAGTTGATCTTATTTGAACGAACAAAACTGCCTTACAAATATCGTGTATTCAAAATTGAAAAACAAGATCTGGCTGTCCAATCTTATGCGGGGAAAATGCGACGAGATTTCGTTTCTTATAGGTGCTGTTGTTGTTGTTTTATGTTTTTATTTTTTGTCTAAGACATAATCTATGTAATTGTAAAAGGCCATAAACAATTTTGTCGATTTGCCAATAAAGAAATTGAAATTTATATATAGTATTAGAAAAGGAAAAAAAAAAGAAAAAAAAAGGAGAACACGTTTGACACAGAACAAAGAAGAATTCTCTCTTTTGGTGATTGGTTCAAATTCTATGTGGTGTGGGAATGTCAGAATTACCCGGCCGATCCTAGACCATGAATGATATGTCTGTTGTCTGTTTATTGATTAAAGTCCGACATCAAAGAACTAAATACGTAGGGGCACACCTGGTCTGTAACGGTCCCCGAGATATGTAAACAAGTTCGATTTTTATAATTATTCAAACGGCATGTATTGGTTAAAATCTATTCCCCACATAGAAGCAAAGTTGCCCAAATGAATTGGAACAACGTGTGGCAATTATGAAGCGTAAAATGTAGGATGGTCTTTAATTGCGATAAGATAAGGTTCATCATGGCCTCAATGGTTAAGGTGTCGGACATAGAACCGGTGGTCTCGGGTTCGAGCCCCACCGACACTTCCGGTGTGGGAGTGATATTTGGAGAGTCGCTTTAAAGCAATAGCCTAGTACTGGTGAATCCAGAAAATACATAAATGAAAAAGGTTATTGCGGCGTTCAACACCATACAAACAAAAAACGCATCATGAAAATAGAAGTAAATGCTTGTCACTAGCAATTTTGTCTATTGTAACTTTTTTCTGAAAGATTGTTCTTGGTGTTGCATCAAATTACATGAGGCATTGTGGAGAAGGGTGTAAGTGTTCATTTCCTCATGTAGCTATCAAAGATGACAAACACATCGGGGGGAGGCGTGTAACATTCTGATATTCTGATTGGGTATAGTGTAACATTCTGATATAGTATAGCTCACAGCCTCCTTAGATGGTCCTGGTATTTTGTTTATATTACGGTTTATCTCCGAGGAGATTGACCGCATCAAATAATGGCGTCACACGCGAGTTGTGCGTACAACATGTTTCGTTGAAAACATTGTTGTCCGTGAATTTCACGGACGTGACAAAAGGAACGAAGGTGAGCGACTTAATGTTTTAAAACAAACCTTATAATTGCTTTGAATGGGGAACTGTTTCAGAGTCATTACCTATAAGTTGTTTTTGTCACAAGCCTTTTTCAGTTATTTTTATATTTTTAATTGAATGCTATAAATATTTAACTTTATCTTAAAATAAGCTTCAGAAATAATTGAGACAAAGTAGATAAATTATCTATAAAGGGAAGTAATAAAATCAGTGAAATAACCATAATTGAGATACTTCATAGTGCTCTCCCTTTTTGTAGCCTAGTACGAAAATATGAACAGACCAGTAGATAGCAAGTGCTTGTTGACCGATCCAGATGCGTTACCGTAAATAATTATTGTGTCGAGAATACTCTATTTTATATGCCTGTCATCCGCGGATTGAACTTCTAGAACATCAAAATCATTTACTAATCCATTTTTTTTAAATCCAGGTTATCCAGTTCATCGATGTTTTTTAAAAAACATCTATATAGACGCACACAGTGTCGCCCCGGATCAGCCTGTAGATCAAACATGACTTTCTTACAGTTAATTTGGATCTACTGTTCACACGTATCCTACTTAACATAACTTATATCATAACGGATTGTGTCTGTGCTAAATAGAATACTGCAACAGTATGAAGTGTCATGAGGTAGGCTATTTATAAGAAAGAAAAAACCGTGACTAGAGGAACAATTGTTTACAGTTAAGATATTCCACCCCTAATGGAAAAAAAAGATGCAATTAGTTTGAATTTGATAATAATGAAATTCATTGATTTCATTTTGTAGGCCTAAATATAGATTCAAAATCAGACAAATTCGAAAGAGTGGCGAGGTGAATGCATTTGAAAAGATTTATAATACTTTCATTGATTTACATTTCAATTTATTCTTTAACCAACCCACATAAAATGCTAACCATTCAGGGTGGACTACCTTAAATCTCAATTTTACATAACGGAGGAGGGCGGTCTTTGAAGGAACCGGTCCAATGTACTATATTTTGCTCGTTTTCAGCGCTATAATGTCGCCCAACAATGCCACCATCGACACTGCATGACCGTAAAACGTCATTCATTCACCCAATATTTCATCCGATATAACTCCTACGCTTACCCCCGGGTGGCAATAAACGGCCGGGTCCCCTAATAAAGGGACGGGTCCCCTTATAAAGGGCCGGGTACCCAAATAAAGGACCGGGTCCCCCAATAAAGGGCCGGGTCTCCAAATAAAGGACCGGGTCCCCAAATAAAGTGCCGGGTCCCCTAATAATGGTCCGGATCCCAAAATAAAGTGCACATATAGTTCAAAGCTTCTACATCACAAGATCAAATAAAGTGCAAACAGAGGTTCAATTTTCTCTTTTTTTTCGTATGGTATTTACCGACACATCAACACATTTACAGTAATGCAGTTACGGCGTTAAACACCATAACAAATCTTCTACATTAAAGATCGGTCGAAGTCAATTTATGAAATGGGACCGAGATATAAACATCGAAAGCTTTTTAGATTCAAACGTTGTTGTATTAATCTATACTTTACCCAAATTAATTCGCTTTGTTTTAATCCATAAAGTGCTGTAACCAACTTCATGCGTATGCAAACATGTAAGATCCAGACCAGCCGCCATTAAATTTGGCGGCTGGACTGTGATCTAACCTGTTTTCTACTCTAAGTATCTTTCATCAACAAAAAAAGTAGATATTTGAGGTTTTGGAAAGCAGACGACACAAAAATCTACTTTTAGAAATTACCCAGCATTCCAAGGGTTAAAAAAGATTCCTGCGCTGTCTGCAAACACTATATCGGCTTGGACAGTTGATAGAATAAACGATCGGTCATAGCCAAGGGCGGTCTTTCTATGACAAAATATACGCTTTGTCAGAGACACTAAATTCGAGGGGGAATATATCATAATTTAATTCTCCATCAGCAGACATACGACAAACAACATTATTGTGGATAACCGCTCCCACGCATGCCCCGAGAGGGTTGTGAACCATAACCGCTGCTTCACTAAAAATCGGGAACTTTCGGGAATCGCCCCTTAGCTGAACACTTTCCATGATACACTGTGACAATGGATTTTTTTTAATTTGTTTTCGTTTTTTAGCAGCTTTCGCTGTCAACAAAGTAATGAACGAATAGATGAATGGTGTTTTAAGGCGCAACGACAACCAATGTCATTTTGCGCGCATTATGGTGGTATGGTTAAACGAATATTTAATTATTTATAGGCTAAAATGCATTTAAGAAAAATAAATAAGAATTTGTAATGAATGAATGATAATAAATAGAAAATGTGTGATGAGTTTATGACAGTAAATAGATAATTTTAAATGAATGTTGACAAAACAAGGATAGCTGCCACTGTGGTGTTACCATGTATAGACTGACCAGGAAGTTAGGCGAAATAAAAAAATGAATAAAAATAAAATCAGGCATGTGACAGGACACAGATGGAAACATTTCTATTTGGAACCGCTCACCACTTTCTATCGAAGGCGTACCATCGATGTTCTATGAGGTACTTTCCCCTTGCATCGATGTTGGTAAGAACAAAGTGAACAGTCGCCACTAAGTAGCGGATTAGCCACTTTGCATTCAAAACTGCCGCTTAATCTTTCAACTTTAACATCTCCAATACCGTTTCCAGAATTCATTATGTACGGTTACTTGGAACCAGCAATATCAACTTTGGGAATTGAATCATGGTCCTAAATTGAAATGGCGATTGTTTTTTTAAATGGCGAATTTTTCAATGAAAAAAGCTTAGAACTCGGACAGTATTCCTTTACTGGGTACCGTTTTACTTTAACATTCTATGCTAAAACGTGCTTAAATTCAAAATAACACTTCCTCTTGTTTCAATATTGTGCGAAGCAATCTTTCCATTGAAGTGTTACATTACAATATTGTACTTTTATTTAAGACAATATCCATGTTTATTAGTTCTTACTAACGCATATATTAAAGGTCGTTTAGTAAAACGGTACCCTGATATGTTAGAACATGTGTATATGATGAAAATATTGAGTCAAATGAACAGTCACCGTATATGGACCGGTAAAGTGTTCATTATTTCTCGGAAAAGGTGGAGTTCAAGTTATTGCCGCGTCACACCTAGCACCCAACATAACTTTCTTTGATTACTCTTACGAGCTAGAGTGAGGATTTTGTTTATATTAAAGGGATTAAAGGGAAACGTCATTCTTTATGAAAACAGGGTTATATCGGAGAGACTGGTACCGTTTTACTAAATAGTTTACGCCTACGATTTGCATAAGTTCAAAGCAACAATCACTCTTATTTTAATATCGGAAAAGGAAACGTCAGAAGTAACGTACCGCATTGCAATAGAGTACTTCCATTTAAGAAGCTACCCTTGTTTATTAGATTCTACTTGTGAACTTAGCATAACGGTACCCCGTTGAGTAAATACGGCTATATAACTGCGACTTGCTCTTTGAGAATCTGCAAATAGGCTTTAGAATTATTTGTGCAATAAAAGAATCGTTCCTGATCATAACCAGCGATACATGTAATCCGTGTCTTGCATAACATACCATAGTCAGTAATTTCATAGGACAAGTCGAGGATTAATTGCAAGACTAAAGTGAGACCTTCACAAATTGGAAGCCCTTACAGAAGCCGTGCATTTACCCCTATATATATCAACTGCGACGTAGTAGCATTTCAGAAAGGTTTGTCCCATTCTAAGCGATATGTCATCTTTTTTTGTAATGAACGACGTAATTTTGAAAATACTGAACCATCTGTCCATGTTTGTAAACCATCTTCCTTTTGAAAGAGAAGAGAGAGGCGCCACCTGGGGACTAGCTAATGGGACAGACTCTGTGGGAGGGAGCATCTATTATAACAATAAAGTGTTTATTTCCCAAGACAATATTAGACAGCTACACAGTAAGACAAACACTGTCGTCTGTATGGAAGAACTCTTAACAAAATATATATCACCCATGTGACATTTCTGATAAGGTCAAGTGGAAATCAGGGGGAAAAAGCCCCAGGGTACCGTTTCACTAAATAACTAAAGGAAAATATTTGCGTAAGTCATAACTGATTAACATGGATAGTAACTGTATCTCATATAAAAGTACAATATTGCAATGTGACGTGTCATTGGAAGCGTCTCGGAGCAATATTGCTTAGCCCAATATTGAAATAAGGGGAACTGTTGTTTTAGACTTACGCAAATCTTAAGCGTAAAGTGTTTAGTAACACGTACCCAGGGTGATAAAATAAATCATAAATCATCATGAAATTACTAAAGCGCCTTGAAATAGTGTTAGATGGAAATGTTTTGACAAAAGAAACACGTATGCAGCAATGTCTTTACCCATTAAACTATAACACATTATTTTCAGATGCCTTCAGCAGATGTCTTTAGAAACCAACATGAGTTACTTTTATTGATGAAATCATCCTATTGTCAAATTGATTTCTTCCCAATAGCACAGATAAAATGTGTCTTTTCCTTATCATTTTTCTTCTGCTGTTGTGTTCAATTTGGACAAGTCTAAAACCACCATATGGGACAATTGGTTTAAAAGAGAGCCTAGTTTATCTGAATGCTGTTGTGCAGGTTCTATATTTTTAAGGTGGAGTCTCCCATCTGACCTGCTGCAACAATACAAGCAATTGTTTGTTTTGAGAAAATCGTCTTTTTTTCACAACAGTTCTTAGCAAAGACAAAGTTAATCTTTCCACTTTAAGCTAGAAAACCCATAATCCACCATTTTGAAACTTTTCTTTTGTCGGATTTATTACTTTGGTATTTCTCGGCATACACCAGTCAGGGCCCGATAATGCATAACAAGTTTATTTCTTCATACGTTATCACACTGTTTAAATGCTAGGTTTTGTCAGCTTCACCATTCTGAAGACTGTTTGGTTGTGTCTTAAGAGTGTCTCTATCAGTAGTGTCTTTGATATTAATCGTATTTCCAACTTTGTCTACTAGAACTTCCTCTTCATCATCGGAGTTTTCTTCCTCACTACTGCAAATAGATTGAAACATTTCTTCTTGTATATAGTGAACAGATGGTTGGTGTCTTATATAGGAAATGTTATTGGGCAAGACATTGTAATATTATCTGATGAGCCGAAGGCAAAACGGATAATACTCCGAAGCCGAGCCTGAATACCTTTCCTATTCAAAGACATCAACCACAATTATACTTATCCCGGTACCTAAATGGATTCAAATAAACAAACTAAAATGAAATTAAGGCAAAAAGTTTCAAATCAATATCAGGAGAGAGTTAACAAGGAGAGAATGAGGTTTACATGACATTATATCATAACATCACATATGACATCAAGAGTGTGTATTGTGTAATATGGTAAGTGCTGGATATCACAAATTACATATGGCACCTTTATTTCTATCTGAAAATGGCACTGGTGTCCAGATAAGTTCAATTCTTTCCTGTCTATTTATAAAAGCTATTGTTTGGATATTCCCAGGTGGAAGCAAAAGACAATTATCAAAAATAAAAAGAAGTAGAACATTCTAAGAGATAGCTAGAGGTAACTATTGTCAACCATCAGATATAGCTTGTAAAGAGCAATTTCCCTTTTGTTCATGGTAGTTTTTTAAAGTTTTTTGTGTGAAGGTGCATCAAACTGTGTGAAGGTGCATTTTTGTGTGAAGATACTTGTATGGTGTGTAACACCATATCAACAATTTTTTAATTATGTTACGTCTTTCCTGAATCTAGCAGTACTACGCTAGGGCTCTGAAGTGACTAACCAAAGGTCACTCCCACACGTTGGGGCTGGAATCCGGGACCCTAGAGTTTTAAGTCCGCCAACTTAACCATTGGGCCATGCAGGACCCTAAACTGAGATATAACGAAAATTACCTGGAGGGGGGTAGGTCTCTATTTGGGTTATAATGTCCTTTTTTCATATCCATAGTGGCAAAATCTGTAGATGAAAAAAGAAAGCCATGTATAACATGATTATCAGGCAGCCATCTTTGTCCACTTCCAAGTTCGCAAAAAATTGTATGCAGCTGTTGCTCAAGGTACTGCTGGCGTTTTCTCCTTAATTTTAACCAAAACAGATTTTGGGGACTGATCCAATTTGAATGCAGTACTACGAGACTATTCATAAAGTCAGAATAAATGCATTCTGTGAGACATTTATAGAACCAATATAGTGATAAAAGGAGAACGTGATTGATGGAAGAAACCTCGCGTTTTCCCACAATAGTTTCATAAACTCCTCTGAAGGCATTGCAGTAATGTGTTAGATCCAATGTGGAGTAAGCAGTTAGGCTGCATGTCATCAAAGGTTTAACCCTTTACCAAACCCCAAATTTTCGATTGTTCCAAATTGAAAGAGTTTGCAGATGACATTTCAAAATGTGATATACATTGTAATTGGAAAATATTCTTCTGATTGGGCAAAAAACATTGTGGGAAAAGGAAAAATTGCTTGTAACGAACAATTTCTCCTTTACCAACAATATTTTCTAGGGTCATCTGCAACAAAGTGGTCAAATGTCGTCATTGTTTGGTAATGGTTTAAACAACCCATTATGAGAATAACAAAGAGATTCCTAAAAAAATCATTAGTAGCCTAGCAATCCTAGGCAATAAAATAGTGTATTTCCAAAGGACACTCCATGATAAAATAATAGTTTGCTAGTAGTTGTCAATCCCAGGATGAATAATTCATACATACCACCATATTCTGCTGATTTCTCCTTCTCTGTATTTTTGATGTTTTCTATATATTTCTGTTGAGTTTCAATAACAGCTGCACTATCAGGACATTCGCTGTACATGGTTAGTAACTCTTCATTCACTTCAGTAAACGAGTGGCCCCATTTAAACGGCTCCATCAGTATATCACACTCGTTCCTAAAGCCTGAAATATATATCAAAAAAGCACAATGTATAACAAATGGTATTTTAACATGTGTGAACAATCTTTCTTCAATCTAATTCAATTGAGAAATGATGTGCTAAACAGTTAAGAAATAACTCCATATCAAATGAAGATTCCCTACATATAGCTAAGAGAATGTTGTTCCAATTCTTTTGAGTTATTTTACCAAGCCATCAATAAATGAGGAGTCAAACATCCACACAAAGATGTTCTGTCTAAACACCAGAGCCCAGTCAGAAGGTTGTGGGCAACAGTGGTACAGAGGTAGAGCGTCAGCGTCTTTTATAGAGGGTCCCCAGTTTGATCCTGTTAGATGAGGTGAAAATTGTCAGGACTAGCCATCAAATTTTCGCAAGGGCTGGTCAAGTATCTAGGAAGCATCCATCAAGAGTGAATTTAAAAAGCTTTAAGCTTCCGTCACAATTGATATAGAATAAATAAGCTTAAACTAAACAAGGATCGTAAAAGAAATTATATTTATTGTAAATGGTCAACTTCTCTTTCCCTCAATGGTTTCAAAACTCATTCTGATGTAAGAAAATATTACTAAAAATGGTCCAATGATTTGGTCAAAAGATATTGTGTTTCTCTGCTTTTATACCTGGCAACTTTAAATGTTTATAAACTGTGCAGTCAATATTTATTACAGATGACACAGAAACGAAGACTAATAAGATCCTCTACCACCCACCTGCAATGTACATTGTAGCTACAAATGCTTCCACACAGCTTAGCGTACAAGGCTTTCCATAGTTCACTGGATTGGTAGCAACCAAGTACGGCAGTAGTCTGAGATTGTTACCCTTCATTTGATTAAAGGGTGTATCCTCAAGTCTCGCCCAGGAACAATCAACCACTGCTATACCATTACTTTCTATAATATCCCTGCAAAATAAAACACCACACCTTCCCCAATACCTACAATAATGCTCCAGACAAATTTCTTCATTGCTTCATCAAACTCTATAGTAAAGGTATGTTATAGAATTGTTTCATTGAAACAATCTTAATAAATATCCGCTAGTTAGGATTAATCATATATCTTTTAAAGACACTGCATGCAAAAAACTTAAATATCCTTATATAGATACCTGTGATTAGACAATGCTGTGATTGATAAAGAGTATGACACCAATTAGCCATACTTTGATACATGAAATCTTTAGAAACCATGGTTTCAACACAATTTCATCAAGGAAATGTTCATTTTCAAAATAAGAAATCTGCTTTTATCTCAGTTTTGACTTGACACAACTCCTTGTTTTGGGAAATGGATAAAAAAGATGTTGATATTCACATTTCCTGAAATGCATTAAAAGGTGCGGCACCATCCAATGCCTAGGGAGTTTTGAAAACACCATTAAGGGTCTGTAGGAGGGTACCATGTCGACCAATCTCACCACATTATGCACCAAGGAACCATCCTCCAGGCACTTAATGGTGCTCTGTGTCTTAACCCTTTACCAAAAGCCAAATTTTTGACCGTCCAAAATTATAAGAGTTTGCAGACGACATTTCCAAAAGTGATTATAATGAAAAGTAATCTTCTGATAGGGCAGAAAACATTGTGGGAAAAGGGGAAATTGCTCGTAATGTTTTCGAGAGTGGTTTGCAACAAAGTGGTTAAATGTTGTTATTGTTTGGTAAAGGGTTAAAAGAAACAAACATGAAAAGAACATACCTGTCAGCTGGAGATACACACTGAGTACCCAAGGGAGATAATATAAGACCATTAAACCTTTGGCCAAGTTTCAGGTTTCTCACTCTCCCCTGTCTCACCAGTTTCCTACCAGTGCAGCGTTTAGGGTCACAATGTTCTAGGTCCCACATGGCCAGGGGAAAATTGATCCTCTCTTCACCATCATCACTGTCAGCTCCACCTGGAAACAAAACATAACATACTTTATTAAACATATTCACAGTACATAATTTGTACACATCATATGATAATGTGGTTTGTAAGGTAGGTGATATGTACAACAATAATTCAAGGCTTTTTTCCCTTGAATTGGGAAGAGGCTCAAGCTTGTTGAATTTGGGAAATTTCATCGCTGAAATTGCTGACTTAGGAAGCCAAAAAGCTGGTATGAATTTGAATTTTGGGGAAACCTGCATAATTTTAAAGTATTTTCCAATTGGAAAGGTGCCTTTTATGGGCCCCTGTTATGAAACGCAAAAAAGCCCTGTAATTGATTGGAAGAAATGGTATCTAAGTGAACATAATTCATCAAAATAACAGAATTAAGATGGCTGTGTTTGAAAATGATCCAACAGTGCTGTTTTCATGTATAATGCCAAATTAATAAGCAAAAGTGCACTATTTGTTGACATGAGAGTATAGAACTTAAAAAAGCCAACATCGTACAGGAATACTCTGTAAACAAGATGCATGAACAAAACTACTATTGTGGTACTGAGAAGAAAACAGTTGTGAAAAGGAAGCAATGCTCAGTCTTAGACAATGAAGGAACTACATGACAAGAGGAAATTTATCATATCAACTTAATTGTCAATGTGCCACCAACTTGAAACAAGATCAGTGGAAAAAACAAAAATTCTAACGCGACATTAAAATTATACCATTCTTGTGAAAGAAGAAAATGATTGTGCCAGGTTGAACATGACAATGGAAGATTTATATTATAACAGTCATCATAAATGTCCCAAGTCCTGTTTTTATCATATTTTAGGCCCGACATGATGTGAAAGAAGATCTATGGCTTACTTTACAAGATGTTTTCATAAGCTGTCATCAAGAAACTTGAACCGATTCTTTAGCACATAATTCTATTGGCAATTAAACACACAAGAACCATTTTGAACTAATGAGAAAGTGCTCATTCAGTGCAGTTTTTTTCTGCATATTTCTTTTAAGCATACTTTTACATGTGTTTTAAATAAAGAATAGACAGGTTAATTATTTCAAGAAGAATAAACAAATCCTTACTTTCTGAAGAGTCCTTTTGTTTGGCACATTGATCCTCCTCATAGCCCTCTGTGAACTGTTTTTTACTATGTGGCTTTTTACCTCGAAATACTTTGGCGTTACCTTTCTGCTTTCTCTGTTTATTCATTTCTGAAGACCCTTGTATGTCTTTGGTAGTATTTATCCTGGAACTGAATATAGTCAATCAAACTGAATATAGTCAATCATGCCTTAGACAACAAATGTAAACCTATTCCCCCATATGGTATATTGAGACCAGTCCAAATTGAAAACAACAGCAGATCTATAACAAAATATAGCAAGACAATTTTTATATATATAATATTAAGTGAAAACCGTTTTAAAAAAAAAAGGACAAAAATGTTCATGAGACAATACGGCTCTTTTTATTGGTTCTCTGTCAAAAAAATTCACATTAGATTCATAATATCATGTTAAAATTTGTTGCAAATGTCCAAAATAAGTACTACATTGTATTTACATTTTGGTGAACTTTTTTGAAAGAAAACATTTAAATGATTCATCAGGCCATGTCACTTAAGATAAAATACTTCATAAAATAAAATTCTGAAAGCCTCTTTAGGAAGAGAGGACTTATTCCAAATAATGGTCTTTAGAACAAGATTTCGGGGTACTATGTAACTAAGGGAAAGAACTCATATCAATGTTCTATGAATAGATTACATGATCTCTTGTTTGTACTGATTTATTTGTCACACTTATAAATGAGATTCAATTTTACGAAATGTAATATATATATATATATATATGTGTGGAATGTTATGATACTTAAGAACTGCATGCTTCATTTCTTCATTGTGTCAACCTACATTTCTACCCGCATTTGGAAGAAGTTTAAAGGAAAATTCTTTTAAGATAATTTTATCATAAGTTCAAACAAATAAACCATCGTCTAGTCTCAATAATGATCCGTGAACAAAGCTTTTTTCATCATTTGGACATTTATTGTGCTTAGAAGGCGTCAGTCAAAATAGCAATAGCCTTCAAGACCAGTTATCTGGACTAACCATCGTCCAACTCATCTAAATTACTGTGTCTTTAAGTTTACATGACGCTTTTAACAAATAAGCAACTCTTTTCACTTTGTAAACTTTAAGCGAATCATGTCTTTGTACTTCCTTTATAATGCACTGTTGTATAGATCTCAGAAAATCTGGTAAATTACCTGGATGATTGTAAGAGAAAAGAATATGTCAAGCACCAGTGTTTTTTGGGAGAGGGTCTAATTTCCAAATTGAGAAAATTTAACATGTTTTCAAATTATGTGTGAATAAATCTAAAAAAGATCCTGATTCAATAACATAAGCCATATAAAAAATAAATGAATAATTTATCCGGGAGTTTAGATTATCCGGTTATATAGCTACTGAAAGCGTATTGAATCGTACTTAAGTTTTCAAGACATTACAACGTATTTCTTCTAATCAAATGAGATGAAGGCGATTTTCATATATCAAACTCAGGGTTTATACCTTAACTTATTCAAAACTATGGACACTTGCAAAGTATACGCTAAAACATGTGGTTATCAAATGTCATTTGTCCGAGTACGGCCATCTTCAATCAAAGTACTGAGACTTTGAGTCGCTTGAATTAATTTCTTCACACCTCTTGAAAGTGAATCAACTTGAAATAAGGGATCTTGAGTCTAAGAACCAACTCGGCCAGTTTTATTCCAGTGTTGAATGAAGTCATGTCTAAGTATTTACAAAGAACATCCGCGAGCATACCATGAAACGGTAGCATTGTCTCTGTCAGTCGAGGTACTTTGATTGAAGATGGCTGCGTTTGAACAACTAGTATTTGTGGCAACTTGTTTTTTGGGCACATTTGCAGGTACGTCTTTGGTTAAACGCATTATTTGCAAGGATCAGAGAAATGAATGATAACGACTTTTTTGATATGTTTCTAAGAAATAAGAAATTTCATTCTCGTAAAGTAGACCTACCAAAGAGCTCAAAATGAATAACCAGCCATATAGCCGTCTGGTCCAAAATTCGGATAATTTAAGCTTCATTCGTGATTCAGATTGTGCCAAAGAGCTAATAAACACATACCAATGACATATGTCATGAAGTTCAATCTAGAAATAACCTTTAAAAATGTAGAATTTGTATCTTAAAGGTGCTTATTCCCAAAGTGTGATTCAAGTTGTGCCAATGAGCTAATAAACAAACTTTTTTTTTAGATTAGAGTCATTATCTGACACAGGTCCTATTTGGGTCCTCTTCGTCAGTGCCGTACCTACATTTTTCAGCTTTGTAATTGCTTTCCTGGATGCACCAGTACTAAGCTGGGGCTTTGAAGTGAGTTGCCAAAGGCCACTCCCACGAAATCAGAGGTCTCAGTGGGGCTTGAACCTGGGACACCCGTGTTCTGAGTCTATCACCTTAACCACTGGGCCATGCAGGACCTAATGATGGCATATTTCATTTAGTTAAATCTAGAAATAACACATTAAAATGAAGAATTTGTTCTTAAATGTTCTTGTTCCCAAATTAAAAATTTATATTAGAACTATAAAATGCCTTTTAATTATAGGAGTTTGTGTTACCGATATATAGATTTGTGTGTGTCATGTGATAATTTGAATGAGCATTGACTGTTCATACTAGATTGGCCTTTCAAGACTTCTGAGCATTTTCCTCTTTTTACTTAACACCAATCTATTCTCCTTCTCATGCGAAATATAAGAAAATAATCTGTATTATTTTCCAGTTGAAAGGCATACAATTAAAATTGTAGAGGAACCTTCAAGTTATGGGTGAGTATTTAGATTGTATTGAAGAAATATCATTATCTTGCTCTTAAGACCTTGAAAATAAGTTCAATATCTTTTCTTCAAAAAATTTGTGGACAGCAACAAATTGTTAGCATATCGATGTATGTTTCCTGTGGCAAATAATGAGTTGACTTGATGATAAGGTGTTAGATGATGTTTTTGTAACTTAGGCACCTACTTTATGTTGCACTATAAACATCATGAACGATGTTAGAAAACAAATATTTTAAAGATTTTCTGATAAACACTTTCTACCTTTTATCACCTCTACTTTGTGTTAGTTTCAAACTTCAAGAGTGCATGTCAGTAATGCTGTTAACCCACCCCGCCATGTAAGATTTGGTGACATGTCCATGTTAATAGGGTCAGTAGATAACAAATTGAGTCAATGATTTTACTTTTTAATATTTAGTAAAAAACACTGTGATGAATAGATGTATTGATTCAATTGACAACAAGAAGCAATTGTTTTTGTCACAGTTTGATTTTTATTTTTTTCATTTTGGCTGAGTGAGATGATATAAAGTAAGGGTTTTACTAATAATGTTATGCTTTATGGGTCTGTTTCAAACAGAGAACAACATCAGATTTGAGTTATAACAATGTAATTTGGTAGAAAGCTTTGTATAAAATGGCAAAACATGCTTGTCACATTCTCTTCCTGTTTTGCAACAAACATTTCTTTGGTTGTATGCTGTTTGCTGTAAAAGGAGTATATATATGTATCAATATGTAAGGAAATGATAATTAGAATGTCCACTCTATGTTATAGACTACTGCATGTGATTTAACCCATACAGTGCTGGACCAGACTTTATACTTATGCAAACAGATTAGATCCAGGCCAGGGGCCAAGTAAATTGGCGGCTGGTCTGTGGTCTAACCTGTTTGCTACTCTGGGCATCTTTCCTCCACAAAATTAATCGGGTGTTTAAGGTTTTGAAAAGCAGACAACAAAAACAACTATTTTTAGAAAATTACCCAGCATTTTAAGGGTTAACATGCACCTCTGTTTTCAGACTGATGAATAATTTTCAAGGAGGAGGGCCATCCTATGGAGCCACTGTGCCTAAGCTCAAGATGAGGGTAACCCCTTCAAACTTCTCAGGACCAACATTGTTTAGACGTCTAGTGGGCAAATGCTTCAGCAAAATAGATGAAAGGTTATATTAAGTTTATTTCATAATGTGAAGTTTTATTAATTTAGAAAAATAGCAAACAACCGCAAAATATAAAAACAAGTTATTACTGGTTTTGTTTAATTAGTGCCTTAGTGGTATATTGTAGTGTTAGATGCCATTGTGATGAAAGTATACTGCTGATTGAAAGGGATTTGTCCTATTGTCCCTATATACAGGCTGTCAACTCACAGTAAATTTAAGCATACATCAAGAGTATCTCGAAAAAGAAAATAACTCTATTATAGCCAAAACTGTGCCAGAATAACTTTTGAATAGCCTAGATGGTAAGTAAACTGACCCATTAGCATGATATCTTTATCAAGTAGGGTTTTCAGCACTAGCTAGAATTAGAAAACTGTATTGACTGGTTCAATGTTTTAATGACCAATGTTTATCAGGCTTCTGTTTGTGAACAATTTGATCTAAAGATTACTATAGAAATAGGCAGTCAACAGATATTTATATGACAACTGAGTCCCACATACCAAGGCTTTTTATTAAATTGGGTAGAGGCCAAAGCCTGCTTATTTGGTAAAATTATATCAATGAAATAGCTGAATTGGCAAACCAAAAAGCTGGTGTGACTTAAATCTTTTTTGAAAACTGCATGATTTTGAAGAAATTTCCAATTTTGAAAATGCCTTTAATAAACCCCTCTAATATAATGCCATAAAAGAGCTACATACTCTCCCACCATTTAACTTCTCAACTTGCATTTGTTTGGCCTTTTTGATATTTGTGTCAGTGGAAATATGAGTTCTTCTACAACAGATTTTAATGTCAAACTGTCATTGGAAAACAATTGAAAAAGATGAAACGATAGACAACTTCAATCTAAAATCAAACACTAGATGAATCCCAGGTATAACTGACAGGTATAACATTCATTCAGTGTGCAAAATAACTTTTCCTTTGGATAGAAACCATAGAGAAAATACAATTTCTTCTTTTGTCACAAAATGTGTATGCTTTTTAAGTTTTAAGTGATTTGAAATGAATAATGATGTATTTTTTATTTTTTGCAGCTATAAGTATGAGTTCTGTCCATTTTCAAATGTTACACAACATGAACAGTCACTTAGATGGAATCCCTACAGTGGAATATTGGGGTAAGTCATGATTGAAGGGGAATACAACGGGGCAGAAGGGGGTAGATTTTTTAATGCTTTAATATTTGCAAAGTGCTTGACAGGTCAGCCTTTTCAGTGGGGAAAGACCGATATCTAAAGCCACTATACATGTGCATAGTATGATATTGTGCCAGGCTTTAACCCTTTACCAAACGCCAAATTTTCAAT
Source organism: Cerastoderma edule (assembly GCA_947846245.1). Classification (NCBI taxonomy): domain Eukaryota; kingdom Metazoa; phylum Mollusca; class Bivalvia; order Cardiida; family Cardiidae; genus Cerastoderma; species Cerastoderma edule. Next base: position 50,156,944 of record OX401406.1, read on the forward strand.
GTCCCAAATTGAAAAAGTTTGCAGTCGACATTTCAAAATATGGTGAAATTGAAAAATAATTTTCTGAAAGAGCAGAAGACATTGTGCGAAAAGGAGAAATTGCTCATTTAGAGCAATATCTCCTTTTCCCACAATGGTTTCTGGAGTCATCTTCAACAAACTGGTCAAATGTCATTATTGTTTGGTAATGGGTTAAATGCTTAGTCAGTAGTAATGCAGTCTTGTCATACAGGGACCCCCTTTTTGTTAATCAATACCTTGGACAACATTGCTTTTTGTGGTGCTCCACAAAGTAAATCCAGCATGCTTTATTTGTCTCTCTCAAGTGCCGAGTTCTTCTTTGAGTGATTCAGGCAGTAGAGTGATTCAGGCAGTAGAGTGATTCATGCAGTAGAGTGATTCAAGAGTGATTCAGGCAGTAGAGTGATTCAGGCAGTAATGTGATTCAGGCAGTAGAGTGATTCAGGCAGTAGACACTTTAGAATAAAAGTTATTACAAGATACAAGGAATTATATGCCAGGTTTAATGTCTGTTGAGGTTTGGTTGAAAAATTTAACAATCAAACAATCGATAAAGAGATAGAAATAAATATAGAGGACATTTGCTCATGGCCAGGATTCTAACGACTGATTAAATGGTACACTGTATTATGTTACACTGTAGATTTCAGAAGGGTAGGGTTATAACTACTACATGTCTCAATGAAAGGCATAGAAATACTTGTGATGAAAGACACGTGTTCCATAGAGCAGCTTGTTATTATAATTGCTTTCTGTTTGATCTATAGCTGCTTGTGATGATGTTTCAGTTCAGGTAGTCCCAAATATTAGGAATTAATTGTTTGTTAAATGACCGAAATCAATGCCTGCGAGTTAAATCTTGAAAGATGTATAAACCTATTTGTGCATATATAATTATTTTAGTTCACCTTCAATTGTATGATAAAGACCACTATGAAAAAAGAAAACATGCTTATCATGAGCAACTTCTTTGATTGTCACAATGGTTTTTATCAAGTATTCAAAGATTAATTTTATTGCTATTGCTTTTAATTTTGTCCCAAAGTTCCATGAGGTAATAGGTTCAAGTTATGGTTTTTTATCTGAATAACCACATTACCACCTACCCCCACATTTTTGTGTCTTGCACCAGACAAATTTAGAAAGCATTGTTACGAAAGGAGAAATTTCTTGGCACAAGCAATTTCTCCTTTTTCCACATTGCTTTTTTAATTTATTCACATATCAATACAGCAGAACTGAAAGGTTTCTCAGATGTTTAAACTCTTTTCTTAAGTCGTATGCTTCAAGTCAAAAGATGTCATCTGAAGGTGGTAAAGAGTTATTCTACTTCGGCTGATCTGATCAAGAGGAGCAATATTAAAATATCTTATTGCATTCAGGGTGTGGCAGGAGTGGGAAATTATCAACAACACATTCATTGCCATGGTAATGAGAGAAGGGGACAAGTGTGGGAATCACCAAAGGACCACAAAGGTATGAATTAAGCATTGACAGTCCTTGTTAACAAAGGAGACAATTTGAAAGTCAAGATAAAATGTCTTTCAAGCAATACAGATTTTATATTTCTGTTTGAGATACAATCAAAAGTAGGTATTGAAAGCATCGTTACTAGTAATTCAGGAAGCGTCAATTTATTTTATGTTGTATGTACAGTTTATATGTGGTAGATCTCAAAAGCGTTGTCATGTGTTAGAATTAAAATACATGTTCATTCTCTGTAAACACTCTTTAAAGAATTGAAATGAATAAATTTTGTTTCTAATGACCTTTCTTTCAGTGCATATCATATAACAGTACAGCTGTTGAACGGTTTAAAGAAATTAATTCATCACTTTCAAGTTTCCTCATATCTGTGAACAAGCTTTTTTTTTAACTGAATTAGAAATCCCAGGATTTTGTTGGTTTGCTTCAGACAACTTTTAAAGGTTTTATATGAAAAACATTTCTTACTATTATTCAGGTCCCATCAGTTAATTCTTCCAATTTGTTTTCAATAGTTGTCTGCTTTTTATATTTATTTCAAACATTCAGAAACTAACATTCGGTTGAGTTCAAGAAGAAGCAATTTAACATTTTGCATGGTTAAGAAGAAATATTATCACTCAAGAACAAAATGTTTTCAATCTGTCTTGATAAGTTAATGAAATATATACTTTTGCATACCATTTTTTAAGTGAATGCCCAATATCTTATAACATTATTGTCACAATGATTTTAAACTTTTCTATTCAAGCTGCTTTATTTGAATCACTTTTCACCATACAGCTTCATCTAGATGAAACTATAAAATGTAGAATATAAAAAAAACTGGTTTTCCTTTTGGTTATAATAATATCTTTATTCAACATAATTTAGTAAGATGTTTTCCACTGATTCCATTTTGATCAGCCTTATCATTGATTTTCATGCAGTATTTCACAAACTTTGCAGTACCACATGTAAAGTTGGTTCTTTTAAGATACCTGTTGTTGAGTCTATACTAATATGAGCTGTACCTGTTACATATGGTTTAGGAATGACTTAAGAAAAAAGCGAAAAGCAAATTTTCAAATCTTTCACTGTTTATGTAAAGAGTTAGGGATAAGGCTTGTTACAGATATATGATGTCACATGTTTGAATGACCCTTATAGTGCTAGAACAGACTCCATGCTCATGCAAACAGGTTGGATCCAGGCCAGCTGCCTGTGATCTCACCTTTTTGCTACTTAGAGTATCTTCTTTCCTCATCAAAATTAAGCAGACGACACAAAGATCTTTTTTTTGATAATTACCCAACATTCCCTTACTTTTTGACATAATCTCTTTTTGAAGAAAAATATTTCTAATTTGCTTCTGTTCTCTCATAAGTTTTTTATTTATTTCCTTATTTTTATGTTAAACAGGTTCATTTTGTATGTGGAAAGGAGAACAAAGTTGTCAACATGTCGGAGCCGTCCACCTGTAACTATCACATGAACTTCACTACACCCTATGTGTGCCACAAACACGCCATGCTTGTATATCCAACACTGAGTAAACAGTTACAGACCGAGTGGAACTTGTTAGAGGGAGAACTAAGCAGAAAGGAAATTACTATAAAGGTATGGTATTCAAAAATCCCAATCTAATGAATGTTTAACACTTCCAATTTCTTTATTTGACACACAATTTAGAATATTACCTAGCATTCTAAGGGATAAAACTTATTGCCGTGAAATTTCTCTCAAACTATTCCTTTGATTTTTTTCAATGCAACTTTATGACAATTCCAATTTATAACACTTTTACCCAACCATTTATGTTAGACTATCTCAAAATGTCTTTATTTTTATTTTCACATTATAGGGTTACAATAAATATCTATCAAGGATCTTTGTAAAAGCAGGATATATGATGTCAGAAGAAAATAAAAAGATATTATCTGATCAAGCAGATGATGCTGAAAAGAAAGTACAAAAGGAAGCAGATGGGCAGTTTGATAATTTATATACTTGTGCAGAGGTGAGTGTTAGGGTTTGACATGGAGATGTCCTTTGCCTTAAGTAGCTTTAAAAACGAACGGCATCTTGTCTTGCTTTTTTTTTCTTTTTATATGAATTGAGTTCCAATGCTGTTTTCAACATTATTTTAGTTGTAACCCTTTTTTTCATAAACTACCAGTTCAAGGTTAAGAAAAAGTGTTTTTTCGAAAGGGGGGTCTCTGTTAGAGCCATGCCAACACCTCTGGTTTTGACCTTTGACAAGTAACTTAAGTGCTCTAGCCTAGTATTGGTGGATCAAGGAAAGCCATTACATAACTGAAAAATTGTTGGTACGGCATAAAACACCATACAAAAAGAAAAAATGAAACATTAGATGCTTTCAAGACCCAAACTCTGGTCTTTAATCCCCAATGCAAACAACTACACTACAGTGGAGCCCTTGCTGGTGTCCTATACAAAGATGTAAGTTGTTTTGTACATCAAGATTAAGTCATCTTTATGTTGTTTTTTTAATAGATAGTGCTAACATTTGGAAATAATATCTAACCAATTTTCTCCATTTTTACACATTTTAGTGCATTCATTTTAGGCAGCCTGAGAAACAATTGTAACAAAAGATGAGATGTCTAGAATCAAGCAATGCCTCCTTTTGTTGCATTGGTTTCAAGGCAATTTCAGTTTTAATTTTCATACTTTATGGCTGTTTTATGCTGCTGCTGTTGCTGCATTCAATTTTCGACAAATTAATCTATGCTTGGAAATAGTTTAATGTAGAGGTAGGAAATACGTCTCCATGAAAGTATTGTTTCCATTTGGAACCACTGTGGTAGAGTAGAGTGCCTACCTTGAGTCTAAGAGGTCATTGACTTGCTACTCTGGCTTGGTTTTACGAAAGAAAAAGAATGGTTGTGCTGGCTTTTCTCCTTGGCACTGTTGGCATTGATGATATTGGGAAAGTGTTGTAACTACCAAATCAAGTTACACATAAAAAAATTGGCAATACATGTGTATATCTGAGGAAAACTGGAATGGGTGAATAACTTCTCAATAAATCTAAATGGTGTTTATGGATATTTCAGGAATATAGAAAACTTAAAAAAGAATTGGATGACTTAAAGGCCCTTGTTGAATCACAGGCTAATAATAGTAAGTAGACAAAACAGTTTCATCCCCTGCCTCTCACATATCTCCTCATTGACAGGTGTAAAGGGTCAGATGTGAGACATAATGGATTCATATACGTGTAGTAGTATTTATTATATTTTAAGCTATTCAATGAGTTGTATTTGTTAGGAATGAGCCCCGATTGTTGGAATTACTCTGCTTCATCCTGCCCTGTAGGGATGAAATTCACCCAGTGTAAGTAGTATAATCCATATAACGAGTCGATCAAATTTCTTATTGCAGCTTGGAATTTATTTGTTGTCCGCAAGCTCTGTCAATTCTGGATGATAGAAAAGTAAACATGAGTTTGATGTTTGGGAAAGATTTTACAGATTTGAGTATTTTATTAATTAATTAGTCTAAGATAAAAGAACAAATTATTTCAAATGAGGCATTCACAGCTTATGGTCGAAAATATTAATAATTTCATCTCTGCATATTATTTGGGTAATGATAAACAAAGATTTACATAAACGTATATACTCTTACTCTTACAAAAACAGTCGTGGAGGACAGTGGTCCAGAGGAAGAGCGTCGGCTTCTGGACACGAGGGTCATGGGTTCGAATCCCATGAAAAGCGGGATCTGCCTTGCGAACTTTCATTAATCCACATTCGGCGCGATTACTGGTTATGAATCCAGGAAGCAGAATCGAGAGTGATTAATCTAAGTTGTAAGAACTTGTTTCACAATCGATGTACAATAAATAAGTTTAAACTTAAACACAGACAGTCTTATACATCCAGGAGTTTTCATAAGACATTGTTTTAAACTGTTGATAATGCATTGTTTTATACATTATTCTAGTATTCCTATGTTATAAATATTCATTGTAATCCCTATAAGCTAATTCTAATGGGGACCTGGGATCTGGATACGCTCTGTGGCCTGGTGATCAGAGTACAGAACTTCAAATCGCCTGGTCCCTCCCCGGGTAGGTTCAAATCCCGGTGACCGTATTTGTAATTTCATTAGAGGTAGTCTCCAGACTGACATATAGAACGCTGATGGTTTTACCCTTATGGGCAGTAGAGTATGGGGGTCTTCCTCCATCATTAAGAGTTGGACATCGCAATGTAACTGAAATAATAATGATGCAATGTAGAACCCCATATAAACCAATTTAACAGAAATCCACTTATCTGTGTGTTGTTGTTTTGTAGATGCCGCAGATCCTCATGGAATTGAACATGGATACATGATGGATGACTGAAAACATTTGAAAGAATCATCAAAACATTCCTTTATAGAAGACAGTGCTGAAGTGCTTAATAATTTGTTATGTTGATGAACTAATTAAGAACTAATTTTGTTAATTATTTCGTCTACAAATTTAGTCTCATTCTTTCATACTTTATAAGCATAGTTTGTTTTTTTAATTTTGGATGGCAAGATACACAAATGTACATGATAAAGGGGTGAATAGATAAAAGAAAATTCTCAACATGACCACATTTTCTTCTCTTTAGAAGAACATTATGTATACATGAATATAGTGTTTAGTTCAGTTTAACATGAATGTTATTTACATGTTGAGAATATGCTTGCTTTCTTTATGACAGCTGCATATGACCAAGATACAGAATATAGTAAAACCATTTCCTCATATAGGGTGAATCGGCTGATTCAACTTGCAAACACTGCAGAAAATAATATAAAAGTAGGGAAATTAAGTTTTACTTTGTGATACTTAGTAGATACCGTTATGACAGAAGGAGATATTGCTCATTTTGAGTAATTTCTCCTTCTTTCACAATGGTTTATTGAGTTCGATGACAGATGTGTTGTGTAGATAAGGGAAATATGGGAAAAAAGGTTCAAAGAGGCTGGTGTCCTTTCATTTATATTTTTATGTTTATTTATATTGTGTAAGGTTTTATGTGATATAACATGGGTAAATAAAGATTTGATATTAAAATAAACATTTTGTTATGTTATCATTGAAATTTGATAAATAAAATGTCTCAAAAGGAAGCTATGAATTTTCTCGATTCTAACATGAAGATGCTGCGTGTCGTCATTTGTGTTTTGGTATCTTTAATAAGTTTGAATGTGAACCAATGGTATAGCAAATGATATAGCAATTAGCTATGATGTTACAGAACCCTGTACATTGTATACCTTTTTTGTTGTTGGTGGAATTAACTTTGATTTATGTAAATAAGTGATTCGTTTATTTTGATACTTCTTAAAACCTTTTTGAGACAATTTTGAGAATGTGTCATTTTCGTCATGTCAAAAGTAAGTTGAAATGCTGTTAAAGACAGAACTTGTATGTTGGTTGATACTTGGATTAAACTTGTAGCATGAGTGATAAAAAAGCATGCACGATGCAGCTGTTCCTAATCTACTACATATACTGCATGATTTCAAATCTGAAATTTTTTTTTTAGCTTTTTAGATCATTGTTTAATGCCTAACTTAATGAAGGAAAAAATACAGGATAAAGAATAATGAAAATGAACATTTTGTCTCGGAATGAAAAGAAACCTTAAAGGCTCTGGGCACTGGCCACATACGGTCTCTGGCTTGTTACATTGGTGGCAATGTTTTGATAAAGCTTTCTCCTTTCATCAGAGTTCTTACCCATGTATTTGTCAAAGGCTGATGACCCGTGAAGAGTCTTCTCCGAGGCGGGTGTTGTCTAACATTCCTAGAACCAGCGTGCAAATTTGAGAAAAGAGGACATGCCGGTTAATACAGACAGCACAACCAATCAGGACTGAAATTGTTTTTCATTTATTGCATATGTTTGTCTGTCTTAGCACTTTAGTTAAAATAAAATTCTGCTACTGTAACCTACTTCATGCTTATGCAAACATGTTAGATCCAGACAAGCCGCCAAATAAATTTCCGGCTGGCTTTTGATCTAAACTGTTTGCTTCTATGAGTATCTTTCCTCATCAAAACTAAGCAGATATTTAAGGTTTTCGAAAGCAAACGACACAGAAATCTATTTTAAGAAAACTTCCCTGTATTCTAAGGATTAGAGTTTCTTTGCTCTTACAATTTGTGTTAGAGTAACCTGGGATCTGTACATATTTGATGTAAGGGAAGAGTTTTGTTTGTGCCCGGAGGGGAGTTGTAAGAATACTGCCTGGTGTTTGAAGCCTAATGAGAACTGATGTATGGAGGGCGGATACATCATGTTAAAATGTTGTAAAACATCCTACATGAGTTGTTTTAGCAAGATATATGCATATGGATTGTAGTTTTAGGCCTTGAAACTAATCTTTTGTGATGATGTGGGGTGTATTTGTTGTTTTTTGCTAAACCACAATTTGATTTATTGTCAAAAATTGAAAGCCGCGCCGGCGCAAAGGTAGTTTGCCAACCTGGTTTGTTAAAATTTGTGGTTTCTACTATTGAACACCTAACAAAAACTAAATGATAATGAAAGAAATAGACCCCCAGGATATTCATTTTCAAATTGAACAGAACTCCTTTTGGTGAAAAGGTGCGCTTACTCGATACAAATCCCTTTTGTTACGATGCTTGCTTTGTTAAGTACCCTGTAACGAATGCCTTTTATATGCGCATGAAAATGGTCCCCAAGGATCAAGCTTTAACTATTCGTCAGTTTTGCCATCTGAATAATGAACAAAATACGAGACATACCGATTAGTTAACATGTACTATTGGTGTTTGTTGAAAGATATTGATGGACGAAAAGGCACACCCTTAGGGGCGTGCTTTACGTCACCAGCGCCCATGTTTTAAAACATTCGGTATCTGAAGCGCGTTTGAAAACGGTAAATCGTTAGTTGTAGAAATTAACCAACAGAATAGTCAAACATCTGTGAACTTTTATTTGTGTCATTAATTTTAGAATTCGGAAAAATAGATGAGTCTACTAGTAGGCTCTAAAGAGTTTGGGGCACAGAATTTATAGAAGGGAATGTAGAATATAAACAACGAAATTCAGTGTTCTTTTTTATTTGGCTTGTCAAGCATGTATTACATGTATTGTAAGAAGTCAAATCAATGTTATTAAAACTTGTATATCAACAACTCATTTAAAATGAACTCTTGTGAAAGAAAAAAGTACTCGGGACTAGATTTGTATTACAATTAGTCTGCACATGTGACGTACATTCAACTCATGTATTTAACTTAATCTCCTTTTAGATTAAAACCATTTTCTAATGTACATGTGGTTCTTCTTTAAAGTCATATTTGCCTTATCAGGAGATTTCCTTGAATCTTAATCTAGTGCACATTTCATTCGAATAAAACTCAATTATGCATTTGCATCTTCGTTAAAGTTTTGTAAAAGGTTTCTTAGTCCTATAAAGTCTCTCCTTACATTAACCAGTTCTAGGCTAGGTCTATGGAATATCTTTCCAATTGAAACTCTTCTCAAAGAACCAGCAACGTGGTTGGGGATCGAACCCGTTACCCCAGAGTTAAAGTCAACCAACAAAACCACTGGGCCATTTCGGGCATTATGTAATAGTAAAAATTCATAAGGGCCGAAAAATACAATTTCTTTAAGATTATGATTGCCTCACCATACTATAAATCAAGTCGAAGATGTAATTAGAATACAAATCTTCTGCCCATTGATGCTGATCCCCCGAAGAATGGTGGCATAACTCGCGACCTCGCCCCTCCCATTTGAGCGCCTTGCCAGCTCATACCCCCTCTAGCTGTAGGACCACCGCCTAGTGAAGTATCTCTGGCCTGTTGTATTCTTCTCTGGACTTGCTGCTGTAACATTCCCGATCCGGACGGGGACTGCTGTAACCATTGTGCCTGCTGATTGCCGAACGGCTGTCGGGACCCGAAAGGTTGCTGGGTACCAAAGGATTGCTGCATCCCGAAGGATTGTTGCGATCCAAATGACTGTTGAGGAGGCTGGCTACCAGACCCAAAGGGCATGTTATTAAATTCGGGTGTAGTATCGTGTAGAAATCGTTGGTCTAAGGTTCTGGTGATGGTAGAGGCGTCTGCACCACCCGCTGGCCGCTGGTTACCCATCCAAGCATTCTGGCCGGATCCACCAAACCCTCCAGTTAGACCGCCAGTTGGTGGCCGCTGTTGACCGCCCGCCATCTGTGAGGACCAGTCCATAGATTGGTCTTGCATACCAAATCTTCCTGGGATGCCAAACGTGTCTTGACCAAAGCTGGGTGGTTGCTGTGGTGGCGTGAATGATTGCTGTTGCCCGCCGAAACCACCCCGAGCTGGGCCCGGACCGGATTGGCCGCCGAAGCCCGACTGTTGGAAGCCAAAGTTATTTCTACCCCCGAAGCCTCCGAGGCGCTCTGTAAGAAGGGCCTGTGGGTGTTTCCCGGCGTGTGGTGGTGGTGTTCGGAAATCTCGGGCTTGTTGGTTCATTCCGGCACCAGGACCGGCCTTTCCGTTGGGACACTCCCTAAACGTAGAGCCTGATGAACACATTTCTCGGCTTTGTTCACAGAAACCTGTAACGAAAAAACGAATTACTTCAAACCTGCTTAATTTATCTGACCCATGGCAAACAAATTTATGATCAATGGAGAAACCGTTGTACAACAGGGTTTTAAGTCAATTCCCCAAATTGAACATTATGTTCATAATTTATTACTGTTTTCACTTGTTATGATTTTTTACTTATTTTAATGTAAAATATTGGTGAATGTCGTGAGCTACATATTCTAACAAGAACGTTTGTCATCAAAATATTAGTAAATGTTAAATCTCCGATGTGTCCTGTTTCTATCTCTAGTTCGTGAGCCGATGTCCTTAAGCTAGTAAGAGCATTGCATATGTTTTTTTGTCTCTCTCTTTTATTTATTTCATTGAAATCTTCCTTTATACTGTTTCAAACCATGCCAACATATCGGGTGTTGAAGTTGCTGTGGATAAGATTTGAGATTTAGGCTAAATACATTTAGTTTATGGTTTGCCAATATCGACCCAAACCTTGAAGGAATCAATTCAAACCCTAAACCGACTTATGCTTCGATATACCATGGTACATTAAATACGAATTGAGGTTGACAAAGCAGGCATTAATATAAGACACATACATGTACATGTAATTTCTTTATTATATGCATATTATTTATTTTAGTTTCATGATGATCTTTCAGTTCTGTTTTATGACATAATTGAAATGGTTTAAGCCATACTTGCGCTCGTTTACACTTGAATTGTGAAAGTTCTAGAATAATTGATTATTAACTTAAAAATACTTTAAAATCCCTTTTACAGAGGAATGGAGACTGTAACACACTCACATGATGCTTTTAAAAGAGTGAAAACTATGAGGTTTGTTTATAATTAGCGTTAATACAAGGTCAGTCGAGAAACGTTGCAAACCAATAAAACGCAAGAAATTCTCCGTTTTGAATGTTCACGTTGTTATAATTTTGTATAAATGACAAAATTTGTAATTGTATCACGTCACTTTTCTATCCAGGTGATCGTCACTCATTAATCCGAGCGCTCCTTGCTATTTTAGATGTTACTTAAATGTAAACAATGTAGTTGGATTGATGGGCACCAAATTTGTGAAAATAGCAATTTGAAAAATAGAAAATAAAATAATGCAGGCGTTATATTGTCATGGTCCTGTGGTTTTTCGCTATGTTTCAACACATTCTGTCATTATTTTTAACTCATTCTACCCAGTTTTGCAGTTGTTCTGAGCGCTAGAATGCTTTTAAGAGTGTTTGGAACAATATTATTCTTATCATGTGACGCTAACAAGGTTTGGCCGAGAGTGTCCCAATCACTATTTGTATTAAGTGTATCTAAGTCGTCATTCTCATCTTGTATGTATATTTAATTTGTGTATATGTATATGTCTTAAATGTACATGCAATTTTCATAGCATGCATGTCAATATACAATATAGAATGGTAATAACTATGAGCCTATGTGCTTAATGTTGAAATAAAATTATGTTATGTTATGTTACTATTTATAAACCAAGTTTCTCAACCAAAGCACAGACGGTGTTAATGCTCGTTGCGCTATTGTTCAATACAAACACACGTTTGCAGTGTCTTGAACGTGTACATATTAAATATGGTCAATTATTTGATGATGAGAATTGTTTGATCACATTTCATATAATTTGTTACACAACACATTCTGTGAGATAGCCCCTTTAAGGTCTAATGAAAACATATCAAGTCAATTTCAACCCTTTACCAAATTCTGTACTGTCCGAAATTGAAGGAGTTTGCAGACGGAATTTTAAAATGTGATGAAATTTAAAAATAGTCTTCTAATAGGGCAGAAGACATTGTGAGAAAAGTAGAAAATGCTCCGGTTAGAGTTCAGTGTAATACTATAGTAAGTGCTTCATGATTATGTTCGATTATATAAATGATATCAGTGTCAACCAATAAGGAAATATCGAGAGTTCAGTGTAATACTATAGTAAGTGCTTCAAGATTATGTCCGATTATATAAATAATATCAGTGTTAACCAATAAGGAAATATCGAGAGTTCAGTGTAATACTATAGTAAGTGCTTCAAGATTATGTCCGATTATATAAATAATATCAGTGTCAACCAATAAGGAAATATCGAGAGTTCAGTGTAATACTATAGTAAGTGCTTCAAGATTATGTCCGATTATATAAATAATATCAGTGTTAACCAATAAGGAAATATCGAGAGTTCAGTGTAATACTATAGTAAGTGCTTCATGATTATGTCCGATTATATAAATAATATCAGTGTAACACAATAAGGAAATATCGAGAGTTCAGTGCAATACTATAGTAAGTGCTTCATGATTATGTCCGATTATATAAATAATATCAGTGTTAACCAATAAGGAAATATCGAGAGTTCAGTGTATTACTATAGTAAGTGCTTTATGATTATGTCCGATTATATAGATAATATCAGTGTAACACAATAAGGAAATATCGAGAGTTCAGAGTAATACTATAGTAAGTGCTTTATGATTATGTCCGATTATATAAATAATATCAGTGTTAACCAATAAGGAAATATCGAGAGTTCAGAGTAATACTATAGTAAGTGCTTCAAGATTCTGTCCGATTATATAGATAATATCAGTGTTAACCAATAAGGAAATATCGAGAGTTCAGTGCAATACTATAGTAAGTGCTTCATGATTATGTCCGATTGTATAGATAATATCAGTGTTAACCAATAAGGAAATATCGAGAGTTCAGAGTAATACTATAGTAAGTGCTTCATGATTATGTCCGATTGTATAGATAATATCAGTGTAACACAATAAGGAAATATCGAGAGTTCAGTGTAATACTATAGTAAGTGCTTCATGATTATGTCCGATTATATAGATAATATCAGTGTAACACAATAAGGAAAAATCGAGAGTTCAGTGCTATAATATAGTAAGTGCTTCAAGATTATGAAGCACTTATTATAGACTTGCATTGAACCCTCGATATTTACTCATGTGGATGGACGTGATAGGGCGTTGTTACCATATACATACAGGACACGATTAGCTTACATAAGGAAAAAGGAAATGATGACTACTCATACTTTTATGACCGTGTATGATATGTCATAAAATGCCGAAGGACAAAAGGCTAAACCGCAAAGTATACGATAAACATAGGATGAATGTTAGACCGCAGACTATTCTTAGTTCAAACGAGTTGTACATTACACTGTAGATGTATGCTATACTTTAATTATAACATGCACATGTCAATACATGTACCATCTCGATGGGTTGGTGGGCTTTTTCGTGTTACATTATAGAGGCCTATAAAAGGCACCTTCCGAATTGGAAACATTCTAAAATAATGCTCTTTTCCCAAAGATTCAGAGTCATACAAGCGTTTTGGCTTCCCATTTCATTGATTTCAGCGATATAAGTTCCAAAATTAATTAAGCTTTGGCCTCTTTCTATAAGAACCACCTTCCACATTGGAATCGTTCTAAAAGTGCATTTTTTCTTTAACCTTCAAAGTCATGCCATCTTTTTGGCTTCCCAATGCATTAGTTTCAGCGATAAAAGTTTCCAGCTTAATAAAGCTTCGGCCTTTTCTAAATTCAAGGAAATAAGCCCTACTAGGACAAAGCTCAGCCGTTAGGGTGTTCGACATGGGATGCAGGGGTCCTGAGTTTGAGTACCGGTATTGTCAATGGTCCTCCCGACGTAAATGAATTCAACGCGACATGAATTGTTTACCTCTTTCCCACTGATTAATCATGTTCACATGAGAAAGCAACATGTGTATGTGTAAGAACGGTTTGCAGTAATGGTTAGAAAGTATCCGAACATGGATCCAGTTATAATACCCCGCGTTATGACTAGAATACTGTTGAAGATGGCGCTAAAACCCGATTCAATGTAACAACCAACAGTCTAGAGAGCGACACAAGCTATTCCGAGACGATACAACACATGGCTTCCACTGAAAAGAAGTTTTATTTCTCACTTTCCCATTTTACTTTCCGGCTCAGATTGTATGTTTGCAAAAATAGGAAATCAGAAGACTTATGTAAAAGATCATTTCTTTGTGCCAAATGATCAAAATGCTCAAGAAAAGTGCTTTCCTATTTGAAGCAGTGGTTTTATCAAACTTTGTCTCCTGGCAAGATCATACGAATAAATACATATACATCTATGTATACTTTCCCTTACAAGTGAAGACTTTTTATGTCTAGCAACCGTACCTTTTAGACAATGGCTTCTAACAGAAATCAAAAATGTTGTCATCCTTCAAAATATCGTCAGGCTCCTGACAATATCTTTAAGTACGACAACATGCTTGATTTCTGTTAGAAGCCATTGTCACTCTTAATTCAGACAAGTCACAAAAACCAATATGAAGGAAAGAAACAAGGATATATTTTCATTTGTAAATGGGTAACTTAACACACGCAGAGAGCTGCGTCTGGAGTGTCAACTGTGTAATGGTAACGGCACATTGCAGATATATACCACAACACGAGTATTACAGAGATATCCGAAGGTCGAACGAATACATGTCCGTAATTGCATTCTATCATAAAAAAGAAGCCTAAGTAATTGGTCAGTTAACAAAACAACACCACGATGCTTGTCAAAGGTAAGACAAAAATACAATGGTTCAACGCATGGCTACAATGTGTCCATCACTTCTATGAGGGACTAACTCTGGTCATTCTCAGAATTTCTGAGTGGAAGCTATTAGAACCAACGTATATTAGCATGTGTGTTATTGGTGAGTTGTTGACATTGTCTTGGTTAAAAAGGAAAAGGTAAATGTTATTTTATTATAGTGCCATCCCTATTGAAAGGGCTAGCCAGTTTTTGGCTTATGAGACACTTTTCACTGATTATACCAAGTACCTCCCAACTTTTATCACTATGCCAGGCGCCTAGCAGATATCAGTCGGTAACCATTAAATCTAACTAGCTCGCGGCTCACGAACCGGCCATTTCGGAACAAGTCCCAGGTAAAATACCCATAATCAGCCATTTTGAAATGTATCATTTCGTCGATTTGTTTCGTTCGTTCTCGGTATACATAGGTCTGAGCCGGAACTATTCGTATTAAACCGAATAATTCCGGCCCCGACCGGTGTATGCCGAGAACGTCCGAACTAATCCGAATATTCATTTCCTTCAAAATGGTGGACTATGGATATTCGATCATAACCTTTATAGTGCTGGAACCGACTTCATACCTCAGCAAACAGGATAGATCCAGGCCAGCCGCCAAGTAAATTAGCGGCTGGCCTGTGATCTGACCTGTTTGCTACTCTCAGTATCTTTCCTCATAAAAATCAAGCAGATATTTATTGTTTTGTAAAGCAGACGCCACAAAATCTATTTTTAAGGGTTAAACCGTTATAAATATTCAGTTTTAGAGTACCGTTTTACTAAACAGTTTACGCTTAGGATTTGCGTTAGTCTAAAACAACAGTTCCTCTTATTTCGTTATTGGACGAAGTAATATTACAAAGTAACATATCATTAGAATCGTCTCTCCGAGACGCTTCCAGTGACGTGTCACATTGCAATATTGTACTTTCATTGAAGATACTTTCCATGTTTATCAGCTTTCACTTACGGAAATATTTTCCTCAAGCGGTTTTGCATAAGGGTACACATATGTTTGGGTGAGCGTTTAACTGGGGTTCATGGAAACTTACCAGGGTGTCCCATGGGTTGTTGTAAGGGTGTTGGTCTCTCCTTGGTCCACATACAGTTGGGGTCGCCGAGTTCCTGACCGTTAGTGTAGCCGTCTCCGTCAGCGTCCAGCTTACAGATGGCCGTCCAGTTCAGGTTCGGGTGTCCTGAGGCCTGCTTCACCATCTGGAAAGAAGGACACGGATCAAAGGTTTAATGCTGTTAATAAAGGCCACTGGCCCATGATACATCATATGATGGATACAAATATATTTACAAATAGTTATGGCCCAAATAAAAAATGATAGAAAATATAGTTACACATACTGACATATAAAACACATTGACTTTAAAATCATTTTATTCTTATGCAGATTGTAGTGATCTTTCTTTTAAGCATGATAACAGATACACATTTTGTAATCTTACGGATAGCGACATCATTAGTATTTAACATAAGACTATAGAAATGCCGAATGTCACTTCCTCCACTATACCAAATATATGGGAAATTTGTCTTTCTAAACTGTACCTGGCACAGTGGAAGAAAACATGATACTCAGTTTCTACAATTAAGGACCCGTTGTGCAAAGAAACAGAAATGACATGTCCTATTTTCTTTGTCAATGTTGAAGTGTCTACCCAATTCATTAGTACTTAGTATTCAACTCTCATCTTGTCGAGAAATAACCAAGATCAGCATGAAATAACTCTCATAAATGTTTACGAGTATGAGTTTCCGTAAATGTTCTTTATCTCAGATGTCCCTCGGCTACTGTCGTCATGTACACTTATTTTGATGACGTAGTTTGATTGTAAAACAATTAGCTTCTGCTGTACCAACGGAATCATTCAACCCTTTACCAAACGCCAAATATTCGACTGTCCCAAATTGAAAGAGCTTGCAGGCGACATTTCAATCAGTGTAGATTGAGAAATATTTTTTTAATAGGGCAGGAAACATGGTGGGAAAAGGCGAAATTGCTCGTTAAGAGCAATTTCTTCTTTCCCCACAACGTTTTCTTAAGTCGTCTGCAACAACCTGGTCAAATATCTTTATTGTTTGGTAATGGGTTAATGTGTTTCGAAACCTTTTTTATCTTTCGTTAGTACATGTACACTGTCGCCATTGTATTAGACCGTTCTCACGAATAACTTATGGTTCGTCCCATCTACGCACTTCTTCCTTCTTTATTACAATTATTTTAAAAGTCACTCTGAGTTCTGTGTGTCTCAGTGGTTAAAATCGTGGACTTGTAACTTGGGAGTTCTTGGTTCAAACCAATCAACGCGTCTGGTTTCTTTATAAGAATCTCAATTTGCCAGACAAGCCAGACACATAGCTGTGAAAACCCAGAAAAGCCACATTACAATTGGAAAACACAATTGCAGCTTTCTGCATCTATTTCAATATTGTTTTGTTAAATCTTATCGTATTTTATATTATCTGTGTTTTGACTTCAAAGTGATTCATAGTCCAAACGTGGCCGGTTGTTGTAAATATTGTTAATATGTAAATGTATATTTATATGTACATACCGCAATGTAGCTATAACAAAATTCACTTATTTACTTACAATTGAAAACCAAAGAAAACTTTTGATACAGTCTTTCTAACATAAATCGTTTGAAGGACATTCGTGAAAATCTCGCTGTGATTAGTTTACACTAGAATATACCCAGAGCTTGCTTGTACATAGAGAATAGATGGTTGGTGTCGTGAATCGGAAATGTTATCGGGCAAGGCTTAGGAATATTAGCCGGTGAGCCGAAGGCGAAACGGATAATTATTCCGAAGCCGAGCCCGATAACTTTTCCAATTCAAAGACACCAACCATCTATTCTATTTATCCTGTTACCTTTATGTATTCTTTAAAAAATAACAAGATGTAAATAAAACACGAGAAAAAAGGAAAAAATAAGTAGAGAATGGTGCTAACATGACGTCATTGCGCTCGTATGACGTCATGATTCGTCACGTGCATGTGTTACATGGTTAGTGCCAGATATCACAAATGTTATACGGCACCTAGTTATCGGTCCCAAAATGGCACTAGTGACAGGATAAAGCGTTAAAAATCGTCTCCTGAGTTTTCGTGTAGCAATATGTAAACGTTAATGTAACTTCGTTCGAAGGCTTTGATGATATCACAAGGTAACATTGTGGTGGATGTTAAGTGGACACTACGCGTCAAACCGTCAAACGTACGTTCATGTTTACACAGAGACACATGCAGCCTTTTGTTGTCATTTGTACGCAATTAATAAATGGGCCCTAATCGTCTGACATGACCTCTAATGAATTTCGCACGAGTTTTGAATAGGTAATTAACAGTGATTGACAGATTGATGGCCGAACGCTGTCTGTACCGCTTACATCCACATACTTCATGGGTTTAAGTGTCTTTGTTGTTTATTGCCTGTCCCGCTTAGTGGAGAAAATAGTATGTAAATGATTACCAACCCATATCTACAATTTATGCAATGTCTTTAAATGAAACATCTTTTTATGTGAAAACAAAATAGGTTCATGACTCAAAATATACTTGTAATGTATTTTGTAATGCAATCTATGACGAATACCTAAATAAGATACACACAACTTTCAGTTCATTTGTTCATTTGTTCTAAGATAATTTAGATAAATCTAGATTTTACATTCCCTGTACATGGGCAAAGCAGCAGAAGACGACAACCACGGAAACCTACATTTTTTATGATGCTGGCTTAATACCTAGTACTCAAAGAAAACCTTGCTTACCACATGCAATTTATTCCTTTGTAGCATTGAGTTCGTTAATGCTCTACGACAAGCTTGTCTACAGGAATGTTTATGCGGTATGGGATTATAGAGAAGGTTGTCCCCTTTCAACAGCGGTTTTATGCCTACGACGGGGTTTCATACCTACCACTGTACGCTTTCTGGACAAGGATTACTGATCGATCATGCTTAATTTTGACCGCTACTCAGATATGGCTCACCAAGACAGTTTCGATAAGATATCGCCAAGAACAATGAGCATGTACTGTTCGAATAGGTTAACCTTTACAAAGCTTGGACATTTTCTAAAAATAGATTTTTGTGTCGTCTGCTTTCCAAATATTTTAATTTCTGCTTAATCCTGTTGATGAAAGATACACATAGTAACAAACAGATTAGATCGCAGGCCAGCCGCCAAGTAAGTTGGCGGCTGGCCTGGATCTAACCTGTTTGCATAAGCATGAATTTGGTTCCAGCAGTAAAACGGACTAATCTTGGACTGCGCATTCCGGAAACTTAGTATGTTTTTACCCGAACATTGCCTCTACTATTTGTGCATGTTGCATCACCTCGGAAAAGTCTAAAGTGTGTAAGCTTCCGTGGCTTTCCGTAGCATCTGACACATAGCGCTATTCCATTTACTTAATTATGATCAATTTATACTCTAGTCACATTTATCAATACCCTAATAACATGCAGTAAATGTATACGATACTATTAGATTTATTGCATGTTGCATGTTGTTGTTTTAAGGCTGCACCAGTTCCCGTTTGGAGGATAGGTCAAAGTATTATTTCCTTATGTTTATCTGTTGTATCATTTTCTTTTCTTTCTTGAATCGTGTACAGTTCAAGTGAGAGTAAACACTGCTGTGAGTCGGAAAGTTAAAAATAAAATGAAGAGGATCGTTGGGTAAGTGAGTAAGTGACAGAATGGATGCGAAGTAATGGGAACGAGGTAGCCAGATAAATATTGTGACAGCAACCGAGTGAAAGTATATCATGTTGATAATGTAATCTATAAAACAAATTAATGTCAATAAATTATGCCATAGAATTATATACGGGCCCCTTGACTACTGAATAACATCAAGGCCACGTCTCCCTTGAAAATATAATAATAATAATAATAATAATAATAATAATAATAATAATAATAATAATAATAATAATAATAATAATAATAATAATAATAATAATAATAATAATAATAATAATAATAATAATAATAATAATAATAATAATAATAATAATAATAATAATAATAATAATAATAATAATAATAATAATAATGATAATAATAATAATAATAATAATAATAATAATAATAATAATAATAATAATAATAAAAGCTGTATCACATGATGCGGTGGCAGTTGGTCTTTGTTGTACCTTGTCATTCGTTATTTATGTTACGTGACGTCTGTAACGATCAAATAGATCACGTTTCTTCATTGTTTACCCTTTTTCTTCATATGTGGTTTTCTTGCGGGGCTATAATTAGACGGCAACAAAGTATAGTTTGTGGGTTTTTTCTTTGTCCTACGATAATTAGAAGACATCACGACAACAGACGAAATTGACAGTCATGTACTATTTCCCCGTTGTCACTGTGGTCTACCTGGTGGTTTCAGCTAAAGTTTATCCTCCAATATGTCTTTTTCTCATGAGGTAACTTTATTACAGTATGATATCTATACATCGAACTTTTCATTGTCGAACTCTTCTTTACGTTGAAGTAAATACGGGCTCACGAAATATTTGCTCTTTATTTATACGTCCCAATGTTCCAGACATCTTTACGTCGATCTCTCTCTTTGTCGAACATGTACATGAGGTCCCTTTAATTTCGAGATATAGAGTTTCTAATGTACAGGGACGTCTCGTTAATCCGAACACGCCCGTTCCCAACAAAATTTCCGGATAAAGGAATCATCCGGACTAATGAAGCAGAGCCTGTCATTTTACACATTAAGACATAAACGGTCTGTATGCACGTGTATACTAATAACCCTTAAGCAAACGCCAAATTGTCGACCGTCCCAAAGTGAAAGAGTTTGCAGACGACATTTCAAAACGTGATGAAATTCAAAAATAAACTTCTGATATGGCAGAAAACATTGTGGGAAAAGGAGAAATTGCTCGTCACGAGCAATTTCTCCTTTACCCACAATGTTTTCAAAAGTC
Source organism: Cerastoderma edule (assembly GCA_947846245.1). Taxonomy (NCBI): domain Eukaryota; kingdom Metazoa; phylum Mollusca; class Bivalvia; order Cardiida; family Cardiidae; genus Cerastoderma; species Cerastoderma edule. The sequence goes on from OX401406.1 coordinate 50,177,610, forward strand.
GTCTGCAACAAACTGGTCAAATAATTCTGTTCCCTTACAATTTCGATCGGATTGCTAGACATCCGGATTATCAGGGTCCGGAGATTTCACCGTATATGAATATGGTCATAAACGGTAGATTAATTGAAATTGCAACCGAATATATTGGAATATTTTACTGCAGATGCATCAAATACGCATAAAATGCTGTAATGGCTTAGGCAAGACAAATCTCCCCCTTTCAATATGAAACGTAATCGATGCGATGTGTCATTTTGGTTTTTGTAGTGGATCTTTTATTGCTATCCAATTAAACTTCAATTATCGAGGCTTTGTGCATGACAGTAATCGTTTTTGACAGGGCCACGTGGACAATGCAAATGACTCAACTGCAATGCATTATGGGTACACATAATGATGCATTCGTCGAACATGGAAGTTTTCACGAGACATATGGTACTATCCGCTACCAGTAGTGCAAGCTCATTCTGTCAGATGGCATGGTTGCTATCGAATTTCTCCTCTAGAAATTCTTTATTTAAACCATCTTTGTTATGGGTATGCTGCGAAAGGCGTTTTAAAAAAATTGATAAAAAATGTAGGATTTTTCATTCGGTCAGCATGTGCCAAACAATGTAAAATATGTTCATGTTTAATGATTTCTCTTACTTGGGGTTTTATCCAGAAGACGAAATGAAAGAAGTTTACGAATGCAAACGCGATTGTTTATTTAAAGTGAACTTTAGTTTCCTTACAATAATTGTTGAACCTCTTCTGTTAAGAATAACATTTACATGGGTTTGTACTCGAATTTGGCATGGATAGATATAGTATGGTGTTCTTAACCAGATTCTACTTCAATTTAATCATTATGGATTTGTAGAAATGCATTTTTTCTTATTGACTTTTTCCTTCATATAGACATGCTTATTAGACCTCGATTTGGACGAGTTCAAAAAAGCTATTGTGACGGTTTGGATAGACAGCGTAAAACGGTTGTCATTATCCTTACCTATCAATGTCATTCCAAATATTTAAGATGTTAATTGTTTGAACCATATTGATTTAGTAGTTGTTTATCAAAATGTGCTTTACAATGAGCATACTGCATCTTACAGGACACAAAAACAATTATGTTTAGTTTGAACTTTTCAAAATAAAGTTTATGGGATTTAATTATCTATGACGTACTGCTATTACAAATCTCGAGGACGTTATAAAAACCCAATGACTCATGTTTCCTCCATTCGAATGTCATACCGAGATTTAGGCACCAAGTCATAGTAAACAAAACCTAGAAAGAACAACCTTTTACTTATCATTTTATGCTTAAAATTTTCATAAATTAAAAACAACATTTTCCGTCATTTCAATATTGGGAAAAGCCATTTTGCATTGTAACACATCATCGGAAGCGTCTCTTCGATACGCTTCGGACGTGTCACATTGCTAAATTGTACTTTCATTTTTAAAAGATACCATCCATGTATATCAGTTTTATCTTGCGCAAATATCAAGTTGTAGAAAACGCTACCTAATAAGAATTCAATGACTCATGTTTCCTTCATTCCTACGTCATTCAGAATTTTAGGGACCAAGTCATAGACGACGAAACCTCGGAACAACAGCCTTTCTGGGGTATGGCTGAAGTACCTACTGAAGATCAACTTAGTAAATATGAAATAGAGTTTCAATTTCCAATAGAAAGCGATTAGCCCATTACCATACAACAACGACATTTGACTAATTTGTTGCAGACTACTCTGGAAAACATTGTGGGTAAAGGAGAAATTGCTCTAAATGAGCAATCTCTCCTTTTTCCACAATGGTTTCTGTCCCATCAGATTATTTTTCAATTTCATCACAGTTGAAAATGTCGTCTGCAAACTCTTTAAACTTGGGACTTAGAGCCCGGGTATCACATTCTATCATAGACAGTGAAAAAAAAATTGATATATGGTCTAACAGAAGTGCCTATATCTTTGATAAAGTCTTCGTCGGTATCAAGGACACTCGATTTGAATCATTCTTCCACCACCATCGTTTAGAAGTTAGAAGCCTATCGTTTCTTTCGAAAAGTTTAACCTTTCATGGATATATAAAGCTTTCTATTCAGATGGACATTTTCCTTAATGGTTAAATGACTTCAAAAACAGTTGACAATTAAGGAAGGTGTCAACATAAGCAAGAATGAATAACATCCCTATCTTCTTAGAAAGGTTTTTGACAAAAGGGCAAAGTCTCATGAATAGCGATTCATGAGCGAAATACTTAAGTGAGAGAATATTGTATTGTTGATGTAGGTTTCAAGCCACGTTAATTGTAGCATAGAGTTACTCAAGCACACAGTAGGTGTTGCATACAATAACTGTAGCATCCAGTAATTGTTGCATACAGTGTCTGTAGCATACAGTAACTGTGGTATATTGTAACTGTAGAATACAATAAGAGTAACATTAAATTACTGTACCAAACAGTAACCTTATCGTACAGTTACTATAGCATACAGTAACTTTACCATAGAGTAACTGAAACATACAGTATTCTAGTTCTGAGTAATTTTAGAATACAGTACAACTGGAACATACAGTAATTGTAGCATACAGTACACCTGTAACGTACAGTAATTGTAGCATACAGTGCACCTGTAACGTACAGTAATTGTAGCATACAGTACACCTGTAACGTACAGTAATTGTAGCATACAGTACACCTGTAACGTACAGTAATTGTAGCATACAGTACACATGTAACGTACAGTGATTGTAGCATACAGTACACCTGTAACGTACAGTAATTGTAGCATACAGTACACCTGTAGCGTACAGTAATTGTAACATACAGTACACCTGTAACGTACAGTAACTGTATCATGCAGTGACTCAAGCGTACAATAACTTTAAAAACCAGACAGCCCAATCAACTTATTTGAGAAGTTTGCTCGTCACAAGATAAGTTTTTTTGTCAACAGTATTTCAGCCATATTGCAGCGATAAGCATAACTTACGACGTGTTGTTTCCCCACCAGTTCTGCACAATACCTTTTTCGAGCAGATAACTACTTTTCCACCCGAATGTAATTAATCGGAATACATGATCTTCAACTCACGTTGGAATAAGCACGGTAAGATTTGGGTCTCAAAAACCCAGGACGCCTGCATTCTATCGGAATTTGATAAGGAGTTACGGGATCGAGCCTCGAACGAAAACTATGCGGTCAATTCGAATGATGCCGATGGCAAACACCGAATGGGGAAATAATACTCACTTCTCCGAATGCATTCTTTGCGACCACGTGATATGATTCCGCGTGTCCCACAGCTTCCCATGTGGTTTCGGGGTAGCAGGGATGTGGAACGTTGTATCCGTTCGGAATATCTCTCCTGAACCGACTGTAACCCACTGCTACACCCAGCACCCCGACTAAAATCCACAAACACTTCATATTTCCAACCATATGTGCGGCGCTCTATCGTACTAGAGCCGTATTTCCTCCCTTCACTACCGTCACGAAAAAGAGGAGTGAGAAATAACGTTACGTTCACGTTGTTCACGTCGTATACGTTGCTTACGTCGGATGATTGAGGAGAAATCGACAGGACGCTTCAACCACTTAACTACGGTACGGTCGCTCCACCAAACAATGAAGAATGTTTATTGTCGAATGGAGAAGGTACGGTAAATGCGCGTGTGTGTCTCGCCTGTCAATTGTAGACAAATCGTTGGTCACGTGATTATGATGGATGCATGATCGGGAAAAATAATAGATGACGAGAGGGTTCGGACACGTGACTTTTCGTTTAACCCATTACCAAACAAAAAAGACATTAAATCAGTTTGTTGGTGACGATTCTTGAAAACATTGAGAGAAAAGGAGAACTTGCTCTTAACGAGCAATTTCTCCTTTTCCCACAATGTTTTCTGCTCTATTAGAAGATTATTTTTCTACTTCATCACATTTTGAAATATCGTCTGCAAACTGTTTCAATTTGGGAGTGTCTAAAATTTGGCGTTTGGTAAAGGGTTAACCGTCATAATAGCTCAGGTGCATTTTGTCAAATCACCGTTGCGCCATCGACCTTCACGTTAAGCTATGCGGTTTTTTGTCGACGTCAACGCTATTTACGTCCATGGTAAACGTTTCTGACATGCTAAACGGCCATATTTCCTTCTTTTAAATACATGTGTGCATAGCAGATTCGGTCTGTAGTTATTTGTATGGTGTTTAAGGTCGTGTGAACAATTTTTCAGTTATGTTCAGGCTTTCCTGGATCCATGAGTGCAAGGCTAGGGCTCTGAAATGATTTGCTTAAGAAATCACCAGTGGGACTTAAGCCTTTGACCTACGTGTTCTTAGATCACACCATAACCACAAGGTCTTGCAGGACAACTATATTGGGTCTGTAAGGATTTCAGTGACGTTACGCGTGTATAATGGTTTTATTTGCAAGCGATCTTTGGTTTTCACCATTTAGATGGCGTATAAGTATGTGTATGCAGTGGGATAAAAGGGTTGTTGGCTATGTTATGCGAAATTCTCAATCTGAGAGACTCTAGTCTTAGTCAAGCGTTGTAACAAAAGAGATTATCTTTAAAAATTAAACGAAAAAATATGCTATTTGACACACTATCGTTAAAATCGTACTGTGTTCTTGCTAATTATCATTTTGAACCTGTCACTAGTTAGTGATTACGCATGGAGGAATGGGTTGGAAAATGATTACGGAAAGGGAGATAACTTAGAGAACTGAACCTGAAACGGTTTAACGTTAATTTCCCCCCTTATATGTTTGGAGGCATTCACAGCAATAAGCAACTTGTAGCGTGTATTATGTTTATATATAAAAGAAAACCTGATTATTCTGTATAAGAATCATATTCTGGTAGATAGATATATAGCCTTCAATCATAACGTACACATATACTCGAAGTAATGAATTGTGTAGGTGTTACCTTAAGAAACAACATGACATAAAAGTTAATTGCTAAAATCGAGGGGAATTTCCTTTCTTCAAAATGGTTTCGTGCCATGATAGCAAGGGTTTCGTTGGAAAATAATATTCTTTATCAAATTCGTGTTATGTGTCTGAACATTTTAGAATACGTTATTGAATTGAAGATGCATATTTTGTCGAACATAGATCTCCCACCAAGCAATTTTCCCTTCCGTAGAAACAAAAGAGGAATGTTCTGTGATAGAGGTTGGTCAAGTATTTTGAACGAAACAGTGTATATTCGCATTCGATCTTATCACATGTAAAGAAACACGATTCGCTTCATACATGTAGGTAGCAATTGGTTTCTGAAATGTATCTGACGTTTATCTTCTTTCTGATATAATGGTTTTGACCCAATGTCATAAACAAACGATGTTTTCTCTTTTTCATATATATCATTTACTGACATGTATAAGCAAATATCAATATTCATTTTGGGGAAATGGTATTTTCTCCCACAGGTTTTGTTGAAAGCATAAACAATCAAAGAAACTGATAACTACCATTTCTATTTGGTTTAATAATAATAAGACCATGTGAAAGCGATATATCGCACGCTTCAAATTAATATTTCATGTTGTCATAGAGATTTCTTGATATTGAATTTTGCAGGTGCGTTATTCATTCCAGGAACATATGGTGACATTGTGTGACTTGTCCAAATTCATCGCAGCTGAGAACAACAAAACATTGCAAAAAGCGATATCATTGAAAGTTCTAAGAAAAGAGAAGAGATTGTTTGTCGCTGGTAATTTCTCTTTTTTTCATAAGGTGAATCTGCAGTAGATGGTTCAAATGCGTGAACATTTGAACACAAATCAACTAGTAGAGCTAATAGAATTTTTTTTTTCTAATCCTTATAATGCTGGAACCGACTTCATGCTTATGCAAACAGGTTACATCCAGGCCAGCCGCCAAGTAAATTGGCGACTGACCTGTGATATAACCTGCTTGCTACTCTGAGTATATTTCTTCAACAAAATCAAGGAGATATCTAAGGTTTTGGAAAGCAAACGACACACAAATTATTTTCTTAGAAAATTACCCAGCATGCTAAGGGTTATGAGCGAGAAGGTTACGCAAACAAGTCCAGTTTCCTCGACATTAATGCAGCCGTCAAAAGGAACCCATCCATTGTAACCAGTACTCCATAATTGACCGTCATTCACAAATATCTGACCTCTGTCTGCTTCTGAATTCTGTCTGACACACGATATCTATGTTTGTTTTCCCCTTCCTCACCTATCAATCACGTTTACGTTTTGTTCTGGAACTGACGCTTCACTAGACAAACCTAAATCCCAGAAACGTATCTTGTATTTGTGTATGTCAATGTCTAATATAATCCATGTTGTATGGATAGGTGTTATATGTAATTATACATGTGTGCGCATATGTCCAGCTTTCTGGTTGTAGGCAAGTTGTGTACCTGTATATGTGTGTGGGAATAAGTGTATGCATCCACATGAAGAACTTTATATGTATCGATATAAAGTAACCAATAGCCGGTTTTAACAGAAAGTTTTGAGTATATCATCACCAGGATTTTAATGTCGGAAAAAAAGTATGTATCCATAATCACATCGATGCAATTCAACAACTAATTAGGAAAGGTGAATTTGCCAAATCGATTTTACCATACACCAATTAACCGTGGAATGATATGCCTGAAACCAGCGCATTTAAAAGCTTCGTTTAGCACGATTACATTATCTCTTCAATTGGACAAAGCTGCTGGGACGTATAACGTAACATTTAAGTCGAATACAAATACAGGTTTTTATTGATGAAGTTTTGAAGATTTATGGAAAGGAATTTCGTTGGTACAATCATTTCAAGGCCCATGCCTTTTGCCCTCGCATAACCGTCATTTCGTAACAACCGTCGTCAATTGTCCCGATTTGAAATTTGAGATGTGACAGCGTTTTCAGCCAAGGTGCAAATCAAATGAAACCTTTGTTAGCGACACATTGCTTCGCACTTTTTGCAGAGAACAACATTTCAACTAGAAAACAGGGACCGTTCTTGACACAATCTCATTTTCCTTTTTTGGTTATGACAACAAAATCTATATGTAAACATTTAATGTAAACCTTGACAGCAGACATGCTTCTCTAAGATTTGAAATAAACTCTTATTAAAGGCCGAATTGTTTGCGAGAAACAGAGTAAATTAGTACATTTCTTATCATACGAAGGCCAGATTACTCGAAAATAAATATAGTAAGACAGGAAAACAACGTGTAAATGAATTATGCAAGATGCCAAGCTATGGTTATAGAATTGCTATGGAATTATGTACTTTGCAAAGCTTTGAACCCTTAGAATACTGGGTAATTTTCTAAACCTAGATTTTTGTATCGTCTGCTTTCCAAAATCTTAAAAATCTTATTTGCTTTATTTTGCTGAAGACAAATACTCAGATTACCAAATAGGTTAGATTGCAGACCAGCCGCCAATTTACTTGGCGACTGGTTTGGATCCAACGTGTTTGCATAGGCATGAAATCGTTTCTAGCACTACAAGGTATAAGGCATAACAGAGAGGACACTGGGAGGACTGCAAATTGATAAACACATTGTTGAAAAGTGTATCTCACCCTTGATTGTTCATCAGAGCATATACACTACGAATGGGTGTTTTGCGAATCACAGATAAGTGTTTTTCGTCTACTATTTGAGACCAGCACTGCGGGACTGAATCTCCGACAATTACCTTACAGACATTCGATCTATCCATTCCATAAATATCAATTAGGCGGGTTATGCAGCCTAATCAGGTACCCAATTACCGCTGCGCGCATGGTTTATTGTGTGTCGGTTTGCATCGGCTACTGTTGCTTCCCCCGTAGATTTAATAAGTGATCAGCTTTTGTGCATTATACAAGACTTGCACTTTTAACGCCTCTGAGTTCAACACGTTACCACCTAACGCCACATTTTTGTGTCTTGCAGCAGACACCTATCAAAATATATTGTGCCAAAAAGAAAAAATGCTGGACACAAGTAATTTCTCTTTTTGCCGCAATGCTTATTCAATCTATTCACATATCACAACAGTAGAACTGAAAGGTTTTTCACATCTTTATAAAGCTTTTCTAATGACGTCTGATTCAGGTAAAAAAATGTTGTCTGCAGGTAGTAAAGAGTAAAGGAGCTTTCCAGTTGATCCATGTACATGTTTGTTTGAAGGGTATTTCCGCTTATAACCCGTCGGCCAGCACATCTAACCATGTTTCTTGTATTTCAAATGCACTATAACATATTTTTTCTAACAGACAGACCACTGGTCAACAAAGACACACTTTGTTAGTGAGTAGATATGAAGGAGGGGTCTCGATTAAGAAGGTAAGCGGTCCGGATAGCTCAGTCGGTAGAGCGTCCGCACGGTTTGCGGGGTTCGAATCCCGGTCTGGCTGCAGGTTTTTCTCACATTGGTAACATTGGCGCCCAACGTAAATGACCCACGAGAACTACAGTGATAGATACTCAATATTCGTTCCCAAAACGAAGGTTGTTCCAAGGAAATTCGAGACGAATTTCAATTATGTGGGGGAGTATTTAGTAGAGGTGTCAATTTACTAGGTAGAGTTGAATGTGTAAGCGAACCGGATATCTCAGTCGGTAGAGCTTTCGCTTAGTTTGCTGAGCTCCCGGGTTCAATTCCCGGTCTGGCTGCATGTTTTTCTACCTTTGTTGCAGATATACATTAAAGGCGATGCGTGATCTTCCTTAAACGAATAATGGTTCGGCCTATTCGTGTGACCATTGTATTACAACTTCACCCTTAGAGTGCTGGATACTTTTTTAAAAACAGATGTGTGCGTCGTCTGCTTTCCAAAACCTTAATTAAATGCTCAGAGTAGCAAACTGGTTAGATCACAGGCCAGCCGCCAATTAAATTGTAATGGATGGCTGTAATGGATCTAACCTGTTTGCATAAGCATGAAGTCGATTCCAGCACTTTAAGCGCTAAACGAAAATATCGGCGTAAGTCCAAACGGAATAACATTGATAGTGTCATGAACGAAAGAATAATATTGCAATGTGACACGTCATTTAAAGCGTCTCGGAGACGGTTCCAATGTTGTGCTTCTTCGCAATATTGTTTATTTCAATACTGAAATAAGAGGGGATGTTGTTTTAACTCACGCACTTGTTTAATATAAAATGTTTAGTAAAACAGAATCCTGGTTTTTGTAGAGGTGACTGGAATGCATTCAGTGTTCTACCTTAGTGATTTAGAATAAGACAAGGCGTAGTTAAATGTTTATTTCGTATGAACAATATATGTCACATATATGATTTGAATAAACGCGTTTAGATTTAGAAATGATTTCAGGGAAACAGTTTTTTGTCAAATAATTTAAGCGTTAATGCAGCTGGTCCGAATTAATAAATAATAGAAGCTAATATTGTAATTCTGTTATTCAATAATTTCTTCTTTGAATTCGTCAAAATCCTATGTGATAAATGTATCATTAATCCTTTTACCACGATAATAAGTTATTTTGTAAATGTATTGTTTAAAATGACGATGTACTGTATTTGTATAATTCAAACAAAATTATTCTGATTCTGATAGTTTTCTGACAATGCTGCTGATGCGTTAAATAATTGTAAAAACAAAGTCAGAGTTTAACATAATTCATTTTATCACTCCTTGCATTTTAATGAGATTTATCTATATCTTACGACGTTCCTTTTTAACCATTGTAGTGGTTGTACCGACTTCATGCTTATGTTAACACGTTAGATCTTGGCCAGCCGCCAAGTAAATTGTCTACTGGTCTCGATTAAGAAGGTAAGCGGTCCGGATAGCTCAGTCGGTAGAGCGTCCGCACGGTTTGCGGGGTTCGAATCCCGGTCTGGCTGCAGGTTTTTCTCACATTGGTAACATTGGCGCCCAACGTAAATGACACACGAGAACTACAGTGATAGATACTCAATATTCGTTCCCAAAACGAAGGTTGTTCCAAGGAAATTCGAGACGAATTTCAATTATGTGGGGGAGTATTTAGCCTGTTGCTATTCTGAGTATTTTTCCTCGTCAAAATTAAGCAAATTTTACAGGTTTTGGAAAGCAGACGACACAATAAATCTATTTTTAGACAATTACCCAGCATTCTTCGGCTAAATCATCTGTTGGTGCATACCTTAGCCTAGAGGTAGCAACGTGATCTTATTAAGATTGGAATCACATATGTTGCCGACTTGTAAAACATTCAAAATTCAATAAACTTTATTGTCTTATTATGTGTTTACCTTTTCATCATATCAATAAATATTAATTACATTTTGCAATAATCGATTATATATCTAAATTGATCAGATGGAACATGCATGTTCTTTACCCTTTCCTCGAACTGTAAAGATTGTCCGAATCGAAGGACTCGCCGACTACAATAACACCATGTTGAAATTAATTTCGAATGAGAATCAAACAGGAAGGACCTGCGATAGAAAAACCGCTCATAATGAGCAATTGCCCTTTTTTGCATAAATACTTCTCAAATATTCCAGTTCAATAGCGGTTAGATATGTTATTATTAAAGAAATGTTAAAATGAAATTAATTCGATTGATGGTGATAGTTCCTATTGACTTCAAATGTGCAAGGAGTTGCACATGTCAAATTCTTCTTTAAACATTGCCCAAATTAACAATGTTTTTTTTATAAATGAAGCAGTGGATAAAGGGTAAGCTCACACTTATAGGCACTAACGTTATTTTGGCGTGTCTTTTTATGGTGTTTGCAATTATCTTCAATTTGAAGGTACTTTCAGTTTCCTTCAAAAAAGGAATACGAATCATTTAATTTAGAAAAGCAAGGGTTCGGATCGTTTTAAACGCCTTGAAAGCTTCGAAGACTTTTATTGAGACCAGTGTTAATGTAGATATAACATATGAGTACCCATCCGCACGCATTACCATTAGAAAAAAAATAGGACTAGTGCCCGTGTTCTCGAAACGTACATAGATATGATATCTTGCTTGAATCCAACATTATTGTGAAAGTGTGGATACAAGTATAGGCATTACAGTGAACCGGTGATTCATAAATGAACTCGTAATCATCAATTATACTCAAACTTAAGTTGTTAATTTTTAAAAGGTTTAGAAATAATTTGAGACAACCTAAACGCCGTCAAATGACGTGATAAATGACGTCAGTAACATGGCTTATCTATCCTACCCAGCTGAGTATGATAATCGTACAAAAGTACATGTATAAATGAAGGTTTTTATTAAACCCATTAACAAACAATAACGACATTTTACCACTTTGTTGCATACAAATTTTGAAAACATTGTGGGAAAAGGAGAAATTGCTCTTAACGAGCAATTTCTCCTTTTCCCACGATGTTTTCTGCCATATCAGAACATTATTTTTCAATATGATCACAATTTGAAATGTCGTCTGCAAACTTTTTCAATTAGGGACTGTCGAGAATTTGGCGTTTGGTAAAGGGTTAAGTATGAAGTCGTAATATTTGGAGAACACGGGCCCCAGAACATTGGTTTCACAATCGTAGAAAAGATGTTGTAACAGTCTCTGTCCTCGCCATGGCCGCCGTGGGGTTTATCAAGTTGGCGTCGAGGTAGGGGTGGTGGGCTCGATACTCTGCGAGGGCAGGGGATGAGTTACAGGACCGGGATGTCTTAAACTTGACTGCTCCGTGACGCACAGTCCGTTTGCTGTTGTTAAAGGAGAAAGTTCTGTGAAGCAACGCCTTTAGATCTGCCTGAAATGTAAAATAAAGCCAGGGTGAACTCCAACGTTGATGTAATTGTATTGTTGACAAAGATATATGTAGATGGACATCAAGGTTTGTTGGTCAATTTTGAATATCAATCCATTTCGAAACAAATGGCTATTCGCCAACAGGTGGTTAAGTTATTAGTATTTGTAACGGTCAAATCGATGTTTAGTAAGCAAACCGCTTGCAAACAAATGCACGTCGGAATTGCATTCAATAGGTCCTCAATTGAAAAGACTTCCGTGAAGCAAAGTGGTGAGTATATACCACTCACTGATCAATGCTATGACATTCGGATCTCCTTCAATTTAAACAGAGGAATTGCTTCTTCGTCTGCAACACACTTGAAAATACATGCTACATAGCATGTTAGAACGAATAAGACAGGTACATTGGACGGAGACGATGGTGAGAAAGAGAGAGACGATGAAACCTTAATACAATGGTGCGTGATCGATGTTTCATCTATTCTCTTTTTTCATTCGTTTTGTTTAATTGATAGTCGGCCCCCGGCCTTAACAATACAACGAAAACGTACATATAAAGATTAACATGTACAGCCATAAAGCATTTTTACACAATATACATAGGAATTTGTTTTTGAGAATGGCCAATGGTCCAAATCAAAAGCAACAGTAGCCGGAAAGTACACATTGTGGAAATAAGTATTTTTATATGGTATTTCGTAAAACTCATTGTCATGAAATGATAGAATGCATGTCAGGATGCATAGTTTCTTAATCTTTCTGCAAAATATGCATCAAAGTAAGATACTATAGAGTAGGTAATGTGATACTCGGGAAATGCTTCTGCAGCTTTCATGACCTATTATCGATTTATCTTTGTCTAAAATGCATTTGAACACTTGTAACAATGCGTGAGTGATATTAAATAAGGGGCTTAGAATTCCACTGTATGGTACCATCGTTGCACAGTAACCTTGCCCATAGAATTTCAACAATGTTTCCTTGTGAAATCGCCTAATCGTCTCTTCTCATCGCATCTTCTGTCTATGTTGAGCTTTTTTTGTATTATGACATAATCCAAATTACAACCCTTTGCAAGTCGATCAATCAATATTTCAAAGTGTCAATTTGGTAATGAATTATTCATACAGCCTACCGAACCGACAAATCAATTGATAAATTAACAAATTAACAATGCACTTACCCTAAAGCTATCGTTAAGGAATCCGTAGACTATGGGGTTGACGAAGCTGTTGGACATTGCTATCCAGTGACAGATGAAATAGACAGTGTTTAGCGTCTCACTAGACCTTGTTTCCGGGGAAACCACGTTTAGCACCAGGAAGAATATATGGATGGGTAACCAGCACAGCGCAAATAGAACCACTATGGTTATCAACATCTTGACAATCTGAAACGAGAATAAAATAAAGGTATGTTGGTAGGAAATATGTTGTTTTGTTTTTGTATCCATTAACTATGTTTCAACATTATCCAGTTAGCTTGTCAAGGTGGGAAAATCGCGTTACCAATGTTTACAATCTTATGTCCGAACAAGAAGGCCGAACCGCAGGTATTTTTCTTTTTTCAACTACTTTTGCCAATGATAGCCACATTGTGTACCCCACATGAGTTGATCATCACATTTCCGGTTCTGGTAGTATATGATAACTCATGCTTTAAAACGGCGTGACGTCTAGCACTATGCAAGGAAATCGCAATCGAAAGAGCGACCGTTTTGACATACGCACCCGTTGTGATTCCCCCACCTGTTGTCACGAGGCAAAATCTCATTCATTATTTTCCCAAACATTATATGAATTTGGTATACAGTAATTTCTCAGTGATTCTCTCCCAGTACCCTGTATGCCATGGAGGAAAACACAGTTTTGTTGGTCTTTAGTTTAACTTAATGCGATTAAACGAAATTATAACCGGGCCTAAGATGTACAAAACCGTATATGATGGGATAGACTAGCAAATGCGATATTACTGTTATATTGTTTAAAACGAAGCTAATTACAATCGACTAGTTTACCAGTTACGATCTCCATCCTTTTTTTTGCTGATGCCCTATAGCAACCTCGTTGGTCCCTAGATAGAACCTTGTCATTAGTCTTACACCATGAATCTTACGATACGAATACTATTACACAAATATTATCAATTCCCAGAGGAACTGATAACAGCAAACAACCAAAGCAAAAAGCCAGTTGATGTCAATTTCTGAAGATATAAGTATGTTATAATCCATGCGATATATTTGTTGGGAAGATAATATTATTAAAGCAATAGACAAAAGTCTTGAATTCAATTGCTATTACATCTGTCAAAGGTGGGTGGAATATATCAATTAGCTTCAAACGTCAAGACTATTCTGTTTAACTATTTCTCTTTATCAAGAGACGATGAAATCCGAGTGCGAATATGTTAAATTGATAAGTGGTGGTTTTTATAGCGTTTTTTGTTATACTAAGGCGTTCAAATCACCTGTACGTGTATCCATGTAGTAAATGTAGCCAACTGTAGTGAAGGTTCAGTGCACAGTACATGTATTTTACGATATGGCGGGATTTCAGCAACTTACAAACATGGAAATTGAAAAAAGGTCTTTGGTTTAGCGACAATGATTGTTCAAAGCAAATTTATGGTTAAAGTTTAAGTTAAAGTTTCTTTTACAAATTGCTGAGCTAATTCCTTTTAAACTTCAATGAATTTTACGAAAGTTCAGTAGTAAGTATATTAGACTGGACGTTTTGAGAAAGGATCTATTGTATCGATGTTTACATTGTATAGCGTGACTTTTGGAAATGACCTATGATCAAAGCTATTTGAAAACAGTGAGATAAGCAATACTTGATTTCATTATGAGCATATTTTGCATTTGTCACAATGATTTATATTGTTGAACAATAAATTAAGCATGTTTTGTGTTCTACATATCTCTATTTAATATCTATAACCTCCAGACTACCGTTTTACTAAACAACTTGCTGAAAATATTTGCGTAAGAAAAAAATGATAAACATGGATTGTATCTTAAATGAAGGTACAACATTGTAATTTAGGTGAGACGCTTTGAATGATGTGTGACTTTGCAATATGTCTTAGTCCAATATTGAAATAAGAGGGACTGTTGTTTTGAATGTATGCAAATGTTTAGCATAAACTGTTTAGTGAAACGGAACCCAGGTGATTAATGCAGCAATTTATTGCAATAACATAAAACCCTGTACCGAACAAACTGTTTGTTCGAATACTATTCAAACACGTTATTGCAAAATTGGACATTGGTTATACACCTCTAATACAACAGTATCATTACGACCAAGTCGTTACTAATGTTTAAACTAACTTTATCAACTGTCTGAGATAAATACTTATATAAATTCCGATTTGGTTGGTTTTTAAAATGAGCGAATCACACATTGTATAGGGCTTATGAAGTAATAGTTAGAACCAGCTTTCATATAACGCGTTCTCAGAAATCATGTTTATTCCAGGAAGGTCTAATTATTTCCTTGGCGATTAACACCTTGGGTGATGATGAAATGTTATGGTGTGTTATTACTTCGCCTATTTTTTTCTAATCATAAATTCTCCTTGTCTATTTGAGCTGTCTGTTTTGTTTGTTTGTGTGCTATTTGCTGGTTTTTGCGTTCTCTTAGGAGTGGAAACGTGCAGAGATGTTTGTATTTGATTTATGATTTTACGCTTTGCCGAACAAAAAACAATCGTTATGTTTGATATGTATGTTTGTAAAATGTTTGAAATAGTTGTCGTAAAACAGTTAATGCGTAATGAGACGATTTCCTTATTTATGAGGGTATATTTACATGTATACCCTTCCAAAAGCGAATATCCTTAACTTGGAGCAGCACTACTTGTTCTGTTTTAACTTTGTTTTTTGTAGTTTCTTTTTTGTTTCGGAAGATTCGCGATTTGCTGTTTGGTATTGTTTACGGAAACACCGACCATGTCGGCAAATGAGGTTCTAGATTGAAAGATATATACATGCTTCATCTAGACGGAAATAAAATATATTATTCATTCAGCTCTTAAAGAACACGCCCTTGATTCGAAAGATTGACACTTAAGATTTGTTAATTGCGGACGTTTTGGCATACACTGGACATAAATCTTGGCGCACGAGTCACATCGAATTATTGCAATCGGCTTGATTATGATACAAGCCAGCATCCATAGGTATGATGTGTAACGATGTGCAGAATGTGCCTACAGGTTCGGTAAGAAAGTTGTGGTTTTAAGATTTGATTAAAGGTAAACGAGATTTATGTGTGATATGATGTTATGACATTTGTAATTTGAAATGATGTATTCCTGTACTTGTGGGCCTGAGGTCTTTGTACCATAATAAAATATAGCTATCTATCTACCTATGATAAAGAAATAGAATATATTTATTGGCAGTACACATTACGGTTACGTATAGTCCGAATGATCAGATGTTGATAGTTTAGTCTACGTGCACACGGTTACAGCTTGGATCAACCGAGTTAGGTTTTGCAGTATTCCGAATGTAAATTCCTTTATGACGTATGTTGTCTCTAAATACCTCTTGGGCAACTCATGAGCGATTGTGTGTTGCAATACTGTGGGGCCATAACACGTGTATAACCATAACATCTTGCTGTAATCTATCACATTGTCACGCATACTTGGATGAAGACCTTAGGAAGTGCCATGTAAAAGGAATAGGTTGCTCATGATGGGCATTTTTTCGTTTAGTCGCCATGCTTTCTATCCAACACCACAAGCATAAACATCTTATTGGCGGAATCACCTATAGTATGTCGGGTCTTTTTTATGAATTTAGACCTGTTATAAATGTCCGTATTCGGATATGGGCTGATGTGCATGTTATTCTGAGACATCATTGTTCGCACATCAGCCTCAACGAGCGTATAATAAATTACAAATTGAACGTTACGCTGTCCATGTCTGCAATCCAATAAAACTGATTTCTGTTTTAGATCCCGTTGGTTTCTTTTACATTTATAAAGTCAATGATTTGTGTCTGCCAGCAGACAACATTCAAAGTGAAATATTGTTGAATGCTTGGAATCATTGAAGCGCTATCATTTAGAAATTTTAAAGGTAAGCACACATGACAGATACCTTGTATTTACTCAGCATGGACAAGTTCAATCACTCACACTGTGTCAAAAAAGATATCTGATTCGTGACACTACTGGGTACCGTTTTACTTTACGATTTACGGAGTTATTTTACCTATGAATATGGAATGTATCCCTGTATGAAACTACAACATTGCAATTTGACACGTCATTAAAAGCGTCTCGGAAAGATCCAATAGTGTGTTTCTTTGCAATATTGCACAGCCCAGTTCTGAAATACCAGGAAATGTTGTTATGAACGTGTGCAAACTTTAAGCATAAACTGTTTAGTAAAACAGTACTCATGTGGTTTTTTGTATGTCAATAACCTGATACGAACAATCATAAACGAGTGAGTGCAATATAGCTATCTCTATCCTTAAATGCCACACTTGTAAATAGGTTTTTAAATCATCTCCTGTAGAAATTGAACAGGCATAGCAAGATTCAGTTGTATATTCGTTCATTACTTTTCATTGACTCCGCTCCCTCATACTTGGTGTTAACAGACTTAGTAGAATTGCTCGTGAAGAAAGGTTTATTCTTTAATCACAGAAGAAAGGTTTATTCTTTAATCACAGAAGAAAGGTTTATTCTTTAATCACAGAAGAAAGGTTTATTCTTTAATCACAGAAGAAAGGTTTATTCTTTAATCACAGAAGAAATGTTTATTCTTTAATCACAGAAGAAAGGTTTATTCTTTAATCACAGAAGAAAGGTTTATTCTTTAATCACAGAAGAAAGGTTTATTCTTTAATCACAGAAGAAAGGTTTATTCTTTAATCACAGAAGAAAGGTTTATTCTTTAATCACAGAAGAAATGTTTATTCTTTAATCACAGAAGAAAGGTTTATTCTTTAATCACAGAAGAAAGGTTTATTCTTTAATCACAGAAGAAAGGTTTATTCTTTAATCACAGAAGAAAGGTTTATTCTTTAATCACAGAAGAAAGGTTTATTCTTTAATCACGATGGTTATTGGAGAAATCACATAAATGTTTATTACCATATTTCTTAGGGGTCGACTACTCCAATTTTCAAGTTTGGCAAACCAAAGAATCCCATTGATGATAAATTGTTCGTATTTATATTACAAAATGTATGAGATGTGCGTTTGGTTTGGATATTTGGGCGTGTATAAAAGACCTTATTCCATAAATCAATCTTTGCAACCGTATCAACAATACTTAACGTGACATGTCTATTTGACATTAAATATGAACATGCTCAGTTTTAAAGGCACATCAAAGGAGAGGAGTACAAATGAATTACAGAAAAAATATATGGAGTTTTTTTATTATGTTCATAAAAATCATGAGAATTAGTTTAGGAATGCATTGAGACCCTATTAATGGGACTCATTTAAAATAAGTTATTTTGTGCTTGAAATATGGTTGTCTCCAATTCAATTATGTTTATCAACAACCTGTTTGTTTACATATTCAAAATAACGAATTTGTATTGATCTGTTCAAAATTGTGTGTATCAGCTGTCAAGGTCAGAGGTGAAAAATCAGGAAATCTGAATTATAAAACTTGCTAATCTGGGTTATTTCTGGTTTACTTTCACATTTAAGTTGTGCTGATGGTGTTTTCTGACGATAACTATTTGAATCTGTCCAAAAGTTTGCCAAATAATATAGTTTGGTATAGCATTTATCTCCTTTAATGGGCCTTTAAAGATTTATCTGTAACGGAACAATGTACTTTTTAGCAATTCTCTATTACATTAAAAGAGAGCCTCAGCTATCATATAACAAACATGGGCAAAACCGTGTCTTTATCATGCTTCATACAGACAGTTTCAGCACGGGATGTTTGTGATAAGGAATTGATCATCAGACCATGCTATACAGACGTTGTTTCACCAAGAGCTTGTCAGCACTCCGAAGAATATGATCCAATTGCGGATTGATATATAACACACTGCACTCATACAGATGTGCATTTTCTGTACGTCATTTGTATAGATAGTATTCAGATTAGATGCTATTAGGAAGAAACAATAGATTGGGGTATTTCGGTAAGGTGTCATATATAAGCAATGTGCGAATCGATGCAGAGCAGTGCTGCGAGTATTTCTTAACACCTTATGCCATAAGTGCCACGATGTTTTTCGAATAATAGTTTTTATTGTCGTGAAGGTGTCGTATGTTGAAGATGATATTAAATATGCCATTTGCTTTAGATGTCATATGATATACGTGTCTTATTATTATTCGTGTCATTGGTGTCATGCCCTATAAATGTTATGTGCTTTGGGTGCTCTATGTTATATATGACACATGTTATAGGCGCCATGTGTTTCAGGGGCTCCGGAAATCATACACTGCATATGTTTTATGTGTTATATATTGTGTATGTCATACATCCTATGTGACATATGATATGTGTCCCATCTATTAGAGATGTCGTATGTTAAAGGTGTCAAAATGGGTAGTATATGTAATCACCATGTGTTACAGACGCCATGTGATATGAAATTCATTTGTTAAAGATGTGATATGTTATCGGTGTGATCAGACAAATATTGATAATAGGAAATTGTTGTCTCACCTAGGGATGTGTTCTCTAACAAAGCGATCAACATAATGCACGAAGAATAGAAATAATAGCTCGGTGGTTTTTGTTGTTTACATTTGATTTACAAAACGGATAATACACCAGTGTAAATGATAAAACCCAAACCCCGATATGTCTGGAAACCATTAATGTGCTATCTATCATAAACGGCTAAACTCAATACTCCCTCCATAGAGACCATTTAATTCTGTCTCATTTTATCACATCTTAT
Source organism: Cerastoderma edule (assembly GCA_947846245.1). Taxonomy (NCBI): domain Eukaryota; kingdom Metazoa; phylum Mollusca; class Bivalvia; order Cardiida; family Cardiidae; genus Cerastoderma; species Cerastoderma edule. The sequence continues at coordinate 50,197,240 of OX401406.1, forward strand.
ATCTAAATCGAACGCATTATTTCTTCTTTAATCAAATTTTGTTTTTCTTGTTTTATTGGTAAGCACAAATGCAAATTTTAAGAGCAATTAGAATATACTGTCGTATAAGATTTAAAAAAGTAAATGCCATTTAAATGATAAATTGTTTTTCCTAGAATAAATCAAGGATTAAACATCGATCGCGTTCATCACCGCAACTTGACTGAATAACATTCGAATTGCACACCCCTTAATCCAAATAAATGTTACCAAGGCGTTATTCGAAATTCTGATTTGTTCGAAACATCTCAAGGATCCTGGTGACTTCGACTTACTAGAATTCGACGATAAATTTATTTGTTATAATTTCCCTTGACGAAATCATTTGTTTATTGACCATTTGTTTTGAATGAAAATGGGTTATTGTGCGAAAGAATCGGTGGAGCAAAAGGTGGTGTCAGGTTGCTTTAATTCGTTCATACATATTCATGCACATTTACAGCATTTGCCGAATATATACACCGATAATCAAATGTATTGTCTCACAATGAAGTTCTTTGTTTTAGCCGTCTCTTTTCTCAACGAAGGTATCGGGATATCCAATTTGAACTCTATGTTCATGAAACTTCTGATAGAGGGTAGGGTTATGTTTTACCAAAGACTGGTGGTTTTGATCCTTTACTGCATCTATGAAACACACATGCAGAATATTTTCGACATCACTGTCATTAAAGGGGAAATTGCTACGACGAAAAGTGTTTCCCTTTGTCATTATAGTTTATAACAAGTGTCAGTCTTGTTTACTAGAATATGGGTCATTTGGAAAAAAGCCATAATGAGGTGGAACTAGGCTAAACTATAGTCCATTATCGGTCAATAAGAAATCTGGCCTCTGGAAAACAATTTTTGACCGTCCATGATTGGAACGGAACAATTGTTTTCTATCATTCCAGGAAGACACTGCCCCGAATTACCGACCTCGATTGCATGGTGTGTGGGTTAAATACTTGCAAACATTGGTTTATTGTGGAGATCTGTTTTGTCAGGATATGATTAACCCTTATACTGCTGTAACCGACTTCATGCTAATGCCAACAGGTTAGATCCAGGCCAGCCGCCAAGTAAATTGGCGTCTTGCCTGTGATCTAACCTATTTGCTACTCTGAGTATCGTTCCTCATCAAAATTAAGCAGATATTTAAGGTTATGGAAAGCAAACGACACAAAAAGCTATTTTTAGAAAATAACCAGCATTCTAAGGGTTAAGACAACGGTCCAGTATTGATTAGAGATAGCGGTCCAAAGCCGCATTGTCTGGAATGGTCACAGTCATTGGGAAAACAAAGTTTCCTTTGCTTTTTGCTAGAGCTCAATCTTGATCTACTACTTGTTTCTTGAACATGTTCTGTATCACGTCATCTTATCAAATACCAACGTGTGGTCATTTTGTGAATTCACGGCGTAGATGATAAAACACACACAAACAAGAGAAAATTAACATTGTTTGTCGCTTTTAAGAAATTAATGAAAGCCCCATTCGATAGTTCATATCGAATAATCACATTTTACAATTTTTATCAACTGTGTGAAACTAACACATAGGATATTGGATTTGTTAAAGGAAAGTATTATTTGCTATGGATTATAATCAGTCGTTCCTCATCTATGTCCGTGATTGGGAATGTTCCCAATATCGGTTATCCAGACACGACTGAAAAGACTCGAGTGTTTTCAGTCGAACAGCTGTATTTGACCGCTTGATGCAATCATGGTAAAGTGATTACTTTATAATCATAATACTGTTTAATACATTGGAAAAATACCTCTATAATAGATAGAACAGGTTCTAGCCAATCTTGAATGAAATTTGACAGAAAACTCAGACAGTAAGCACTGTTTAAAGTGGGACAATGTCACAAGCTGCCAAATGCCGTCTCTCGTTCTATAGGGGATACGCATTGTGTTACGCGAGATGCTTACATTTGTTTGACCCCAAAACGCACTTAATTCTGAATTGCTCAAGACAAAGGTATACGGGCGCTTAACCATAGCTTATTTTTTCTTTAAGCAAGTAATTGACGTAACTCTAAATAAGCATCTTACTTACTGATAATGAATCAAGCCCTCTGTAAAAACCAATCATGATTTATTAAGTTTAATTTTTCTATTTCAGATATATTTAAAAGATAATGCAGGTATGTTGGAACAGCTGTGACATACTTTTTACAGAAAAGTAAACATAGAACCATGTAAAAAGAAAATATGCTTTCTATTGAAAGACAGAGAAAATTAAGAAGCCTGTAGAGTTTCAGACATTCACCGCCAATGTCTTGCACACATGCCCTATCCCTTTCTCTTAAACACAAACGCTTTGATGCATGATCACAGGCATGGATCATATAATCTTCCTTGGTTCCTGATTAAACAATAAAGGTGCAGTAAAAGTGCAATGTTTGCTTTTTAATCTTTTTAATGAGGCTTTTCAGAGATATAACCTTTTTCGAAATAAAGGAAATTCTGAACATGGTTACATAAGTTGTGCAGGGATAGAGTGTTTGTCACAGATGTGAGAGGTTGTGGGTAAGAGGCAGCGCCGAAAAATACCAAACACGTACATGATTTGAAATAACTCTCGCTGCATCATTATGGGTCATGAGGAATCAGTTTGACTCTGCAGCTAGTTCCAGGCCAAATTAAAAGTAATCCCGATCGAATGTCTACAGACAAACACTGTTACAACAAGCGTTGCTATAAAACATTAATGTTGTTGAAACAGTACTAATCTCCTATAAAAAAAAAGGCCAAATGTATACCGTTGAATGACGAATGAAGATGGGCATATATTCTTAATATAGTAAAATCCATTTTGACAAAAGTCAAAACTCCGTAATAAGAGAGTCGTTTTATCATTATTTTCGAAAAAGCTGTGTGATGACATCGTTAGAAGAGTAAACGGACATCGCTGGTTAATTTCCGCGAATGTCAATATTTGAGTGGCGTCCGTACATCCTTCGGTATTTGTCGACGTCTACCGAAATTTGTCGACATTTGCCGATCTTTATAAGGGAAGATATACCTTAATGCATCGCTTCTTGCAAGCTACAAAATAAGGCGGAAATAAAGCTTCCGGCTTTATAATAATTCAGAGTCATGTTAGTTGAACCTTGAATGAAAGCGAGTATTTCCTCTCCAACACGAGCACAGCTATCTCTTTGAGGGCCAGAGTAATTCTAAGCTGAATCTGTTAGATAAAGAAATAAAGATTAGTGCTTTCAATCAGTTTTCTATAAACATTAAATTCTAAAACGCTCATAAAAGAGTGATTTATCCGTCAGATCTGCGGCAGTTACGCGTCTTATGTTTCGGAAACAAGATGTGCCAGTCGCTTGTTTGTGATGATGGAGTTGGGAACGGTAAATTAAACACGTGCATCTTAACCCTTTACCAAACGCCGAATTTTCGACTGTCCCAAATTGAAAGAGTTTGCATACGACATTTCAAAATGTGTTGAAATTGAAAAATAATCTTCAATTAGTACAGAGAACTTTGTGGGAAAGGAGAAATTGCTCGTAAATAACTGTCTGGTAGCACTATCGCAAAACAATGACTCAGGTGAAACAACAGCGTATGTTGCTTCTTCTTCTTCTTCTTGTCGTGTTTTTGAACGTTGCATTCCGACCAATCAGACCGCTAAGAATTTATAGGCTGTCCGTTGTTAATGACGTGGAGCATGGTGGAGCCTTTAGACAGCGGGGAACCATTTTAAGGGTTACTATATAACGATGGCAACCTTTTATAGGGATGCTGAGAAGAAAGCAGTGCGTTACACAGTCGACCACACAGTCTGATATCGCACGCTTTTTCATGCTGCATTAATAGTCAAACAAAATTATACTTGTGAAACGAAAAAGAAAGTTTAATCGATCAGACGCGCCATTGATTAGGCTAACGTGTTTTCATGACATTTTAATGTGTAATTCTAATAGGTGGCGGTCACGTATGGAGGTCAAGTATTGATAAGGTTTTATATTTACGTCAATCAGAACACACACAAACATTTACTCGACCTGTTATTTAAGATCAAGATGTTTTCGAGGAAATAAAAGAAACTTGCCAACATTGGACAACCAATGCATAAAAAATATTCCCCCACCTTGGTTCCCTCAACAGGTGTTAAAAGGTCACCTGTCAAACACAGCCACTGGTAACGTTATTTTGACGAATTACTAGTTGGTTCATGGTCTTTGTGCTTAGCATCATTTCGTTTCATTTTGTCCCAATTTTCACATTTCAACTTAGTTTAAACTTATCTGTTTTAAATCGAGTTTGGAACAAGTTGACATTCTTACTATTCTAGATAGTGAAACGTAGTGACTTATACCCTATTCGCGCTCCTTTTTATTATCCCCATTATTTCCTCGAACGTTGCTGATTTCCGAAATGAACACCGTTCGTCTGTAGTAAGAGATAAACATCAATCTCGATAGCATCCGAATAAAGATTAAGCAGGCCGGGGTCTCAAACTCAGTACCCTTACATCTTTCATGAGCTTCGTAACCGACTGCCTTCATGAGGCTGAATATGCTAAAAGTGGCTTATATACACGAAGCATGGACACGAAAACGGAAGGAATCGGACAACATTAATCATTGGACGTTGCGTGTAATAACGCATACCACGAACTCAAGGTAATTGTATGTAACCACAAAACCGTTTTGGGATAGAGATTATATCTGACCACGTGCCTCCCTGCAGTGAATTATGAGGTCATTGAACCCTCGCCGAGAACAGATCAATGCTTAAACGCAAACATGCATCAAGTCTTTCACGGGTGTGTTATACTTAAAACATTCATGCGGAAATTCTCTAAATAAATACTGTTTCCGGATCAATGGAGAAAATGTGAGTTGTCGGAACAAATCAAGAGGTGTCGAAATATTCAGGGGGTGATAGAAGATATGTTGTTATGGAGTAATTGATGATTGTCCGTTTTTCTATAACACAAATATGCAATCGTTCATCATTTCCGTGAATAAGACCCCTTACGACCCGTACATTGTACATATTAATTTCATTTTTTTCCCTGAAAATCTGAAATGCAGACAAACTTGTTCTCAGATGTTATTCGAATTTCATTTACCTTCAACAAAGTCAATCCATTTAAAAGGGGTTTGAAGGAATACGGAACTTCAAATTCTTCGGAACAAAAGCTTTCATGACGAATCTGTGGCTATATATCTTTAGGACCACCATTCATGAGGATCTCCAATTCAGGTACAAATCGCAACACCTTGCATAATACTAGAGTACTGATGCCGAAAAAAAATGCCAGTACCCACGACACACCCATTTGACCACATCCGTACGTAAAATTATTTCCAGGGTCCCACAAATTCTGTGAGGCACGTGACGATGGTATCTAAAAATAGCACCACTTATTCTAAGCTTGTTGTTTACAAAATAAACCTGTTTAAACGTCTTGCAATATCTGCAATACAAATGATCTATATAATTTCTGTCCGGTTAAAACGGGGTTGTAGAAGTGTCAATAATCTAGCCTAATGGTTCTTGAGAAATTGTCATTTTATCAATAGAGAACAAATTGAATTCAAATGTTGAAAGCCAAATTTGTAAGATAGTCCGTTTATTTTTATTAATTCATTAGCATTATCATTTTTGTTTTCTATTTTTGTAAATAGAAGGTAATTAGAAAGTAGACGCAATTGCACAACAATGATATGTTGTTTTATACACTGTATCATCCATCTATCACAATTTGCGCTCAATACCGACCATGGAAAAATATTTCGAATTGTTGAATAGGGCAAAATTCGTGGCATAAAAGTAACCCACTTCTTATTGCAAAATCGTGCTTTTGAGGAAAAAGGTGTCCATGAATGAAGAGAAAATTACATGTAACAAACTCACACTGTCACACTGTGTTCTACTTAATAATGAATTGACGTTGTGTCTTTCTTTAATTTTATGAACTTGTAGTCAAATGGGTTTAATTGAGAGTCTATTTCAATACTGAAACAGCATCTGATAGAATAGGTTGCTGAAAGCATCAATATGCTGTCTTATACAAAGAGTATACTCATTTTGTTTGCTGAGTTGTACGATTTCCTCTTAGATTATTCCTTCAATTAAGAATAACTCAAGTTTAAGTGGAAGCATTTCACGATGTTTGTGACTGATCAAAAGTGATAGTAAGAGCAATATACAATTAAAATGAATGAATAGAAGTATTTTCTTCGCAAAATTGCTAAAAAACCTCTGTGATGAAAAGGGAAATGGCTTGTTCGGAGCAAATTGTCCTTTTATGACAGTGTTTCCTTACGTCATCTGTTGTAGGTACGTTAAAAGCGCACATACAAATGCATGAAGGATAATGTGAAGTAAACGCCATAACATCTTTTACTTTTGTCCCGACTGATATATTTTCTAACACATGTCTTTGACGGAACTTGAGCGGACCTATACAAACAACGTCTGGAATTAATGGGACAGTTGCCTGAACACTTAAAATCCCCTTAAAATGCAGTTTTATATACATCATTGCGTGCCATTTGAAAGTACATGTATAAAAACTCTTTCCCATATATGGCGATTACGTATGCCGTGCTGAAAATGATGTAAGTTACTATTGCCAGCGTCATACATGTACCATGGCGGGTCGGGTTTTGCGTTGATGCACATTTCAACTATTATCAGGTTATATAACAGTTATATAACATTAGTCAAACCATTCATCTATGTGATAAGCTGTTTCACTCTTGAGATGAATGAAGTTTGTCAACACTATATCATTGAGCAAAAGCAAAAACTGTCAGTCTATCATAGGAAATAATGAACCATCAAACAGACGCTTTTAATTTGAAAACCATATAAACGTTGGTCAATTCAATTTCCTTTATTTCACTCAGTCCCTATTTCAGCTTGTTTCAGACTGGGACTCAGACATTTTGAAAGTCAGACGTCCATAGAGGCATGGTTACACATGCACAAAGACACTCTTTTATATGCATTTCAAGGTTCGTACTACAGATGCCATTTTTTATTCGAGGACTAAAGCATTCATTTATAATTAACCATATGCATCAAGAATTACATCAAATAATTTACTGCGTGCATATAAACTATACGTTATCCCGCCTCTCAGGATAATTAGTTCTACCTAACCTATGAAGTGTCTCATTATCATATATTTATTATAAAATAAGATTGGAGAGTTTTGCACCAAAACCTGAATGGAATTGGGACAAGATGGTTAAATGTGTGCTGTGTACAAGGGAGTAACATGTGCTTCGTATACAGAGCACATAGTTTAAAATAAAAGGTAATGACGAAACTAAGAGTTTTCTTTTCTATAATGGGTTTGATAGTAATTCTATCATTTGCTTAATTATATCATGACGAAAATTAATATAACTATGTTCTCCAACCATCTTCAACAAAATTAGGCGTTAATTAATTCCTTATGATGGCGAATGCGGCTACTACATGGGATTCATGCGGAGACCACAATGCGTTATGTGTAGGGCGAGAGACGGTGCAATATCCATCTCAAGCCTGGAGTCAGGCCCTCGCCCGAGAGAATCCAAGTTTTCACCAAGGAGTAGGCTACCGTTATGCGGTATTGCCTTGGTCACTCGCAACCATCCCGAGCCGGAGTCCATAGACACGCAGAAACAAAACCGCCCGGACAATTGTGAGAGGCTGTGAAATAGCCATCCAGCGCTCGGAGTCAGGCACTCGACCGAGAAATTTTCTCATAGTGCATATGTGAAGAGTGTGGAATAATGCAAATATGATTTAATCAACTTCTTTACAGTTGTACGATAGAATAACATCTATATAATTGTACTTTCCTCAAATACTCCACTGTCATTGCTACCAATGTCCTATGCCTTTGATATATAAATATGCTGCGATGTGAACGGGACAGAGCAAATCTTATTTGTTTGTCTTCGAATGTATTCATTCATTTATATCTGGTTATAAGATATTTCAATTTTAACGTGTCAGAATAAGGTTAGATTGTGTCATGGGTGAATATATTTTACGAAGATAACCCGAGAGCGCCATTTATCAAATGTTGGGTTCGTTATTTACTTCTCCTAGCCTATGTACGAGACAAGCTAATGGAGTTTCTCTCGTCGTTATTGATGGTTTTCTATAATGTTTCTGACACCAATAAGCATAGGTTCAATTGCTACCCCTTTCTAGAATTGAACTCCTCTCCTGTCGACTTGAAGCTATCTAACGATTAGAATGCTGGGTAATTTTCTAAAAATATTTTTTTGCGTAGTCTGATTTACAAAACGTAAAATATCTGCTTAATTATGCTGGGGAAAGATACCCAGGGTAGCAAGCAGGTTAGGCCACAGGCCAGCCGCCATTTTACTTGGCGGCTGGTCTGTGATCTTACCTGTGTGCATAAGCATGAAGTTGTTTTCAGCACTATAAGGGTTATACGGGAACAGTGGCAATCATTTATGTCTCTGATAAATATACAGACAGACAGACACATGTTAAGCAACCAACTTATTAACTAGTTCAACATTGTCTTTAAGACAACAAACAGAGCATTACAAGGCGCGAGAAACACTAAAAGATCCAATAGACACCCTGTATAATGTGTCTGTATTACATGCGCCATGTAATCGGCGAATTCCTTCATTACATTTTCCATATTCATAGCATTCCATACAATGCTTCCGTAACCATTGTTTGATAGAAGTGCCTGTACCTTATTGTTTGTCTAAACAATTGAAACATTAGATGGTGAAGTTACCCAACAATGTGGTTATGGGGTCTGTCTCACGATAGGTGTTTATCTTCAAGAAGTGGGTTTGTCGGAAGACTCTCTGGAGACTTTTAGCTCGTACAAATATATGCTAAAGTGTGAAACATTTCATCAAAACAATCTGAGACGTTGAACCCAGCTCAAGATGCAGACCAACAGAATGATAGATATGCTTTGTGTAGGACAACTTGGCAGGGATACCGGTATGCCTTGTCTCAGGGGAACTCGGTTACCCAAAGCTGATGTTAATTGAGTTGTTTCATCCTGTGTGTTTACGATAACATTGTCAGCCATTTCCAGGAAATATTTTGACAAAAGGGGAAGTTCAATATCAGTGAATTCTCTTTGATATATTGTTGTCTAGGAATGTGCATATATGAGTTGAGTTTGTATAAAATATCTTTTTATGCATTCTCTGAATATAATCAACCCGTGATATCTTTAGAATTGGGAACATACATTTATGAGTAAGCTGTTACATATATACAGAGAAATTAACTCGTTATCTTTTTTGCATATCTATCTAAAGATAGAGAATTCACGCACAATCCAGGAGTTATTTTTTTCATTGTCGGTAGTTATATACGTGTATTCATCAACTATGTTTTTTATGGATGCAAATTCCCTCGAATCGGATTTCTGACTGACCAGAAAAAACCTGAATAACCTATCCGACCACACAACATTCATAAAGTATAAAAACGAGGAATATTCATTGATGGAAACCTGAGTGAAAATTAGTTAGTGGTCATATCAAACAATTCCTCATTGTGTAACATTGTTTCCTTTAAATCATCTAATTCATGTGTGATTTGTTGAACGGGTTTGAATGAAGGTATGGGATGATTAAAGTATAAACTAGATTGAACAAAACAATTCATATTACATTAGCTTGTGTTAGTTTATGGCAGAAACAATTACACAGAATGATCAAGGTAAAACAGTATTCACGTAAAGACTGCTCCGTTGTTTGTAGACACTCTGATGCAATGTTAATAAACCGATCCCAGATTATCATTCGCAAGTGTTGACAGTCGTCATGGGTTACAAACACTGTTGAAATTTAGCTGTCTATGTTACAATAATGAATATTTGATAAGGCAAATGAAGTACCAACACCGTAGGAGTCATTACAGTAGAATATCAATAATCCGCCATTTTTAAACATTTCCTTTCGTCTGATTACATCAGTTGTTCTCGACATATACCAATCGTGGCCGGAATTATGCGTTTTAATACGAATAGTTCCGACTCGGACCGATGTTTACCGAGAACTGCCGAATTTATCCGACAAAATAAAAATGTTTCAAAATGGTGGATCAAGGGTATTATACCTTAACGTTAGACAAGTCCTGATTGAGTTACGTGCAGACGTTCACGCTAGAGTAACGTAACCCTAGACAACAGACCAGACGCCTCGTTTATCCCTGGTTAGTGTTTCACTCAGCTGTGATGTAAGTTATTTCAGGTGTAAGGTATGCTGACGATCGCATGAGACAAAGGCTAATTATGTATTGAAAGAATATGTCAGCGCTATGTTTATCCTCGTTGCTACTTAACCCTTATAGTGCTGGAACCGACTTCATGCTCATGCGAACAGGTTAGATCCAGGTCAGCCGCCAAGTAAATTGTTGGCTAGCCTTTGATCTAACCTGTTCGCTACACTGATGATTGTTCCTTATTAATTTTAAGCAGTTATTCAAGGTTTTGGAAAATAGACGACACAAAAATCTACTTTAAGAGGATTACCCAGCATTCTAAGGGTTTAAGTCTCTCAGAACTTTAACGTGGATTGTACATACGTAGATAGATCAAGGCTTCCTGAATTAATTATGCTTCAAATAGCTAATTTTGATATATATATCCAATAACAATACGACACTTGTTTTTTCATCGACATTTTATTTTGACTTTCAAATTCTATATTCTGTGTAAAAATGTTTATCTGCAAATGTTTTTAGGAAATTACAATTATCTCGAAATACTCGTTGTGGGTAAAGACTGCAATGCACGCACGTTATGCTTAATGTTTAAGTGCTCTTGAGTCGTACACTTAATGACTGCTTCAATTTGTATCTCGCATGATAAGAACTGTCGAGGAAGTGCGTATGTAACCAAATTCACCTTTTTGAATTTTAGTTGAGGGTTGTACCCATTAACATGTTGAAGGACTAGTCGGAACAATGATTGAGTTATCGCTTAAAACAACAAAAATGCATTTGTAAAATGTTGAAAGTTAAAAAGGTACTTGGAGATAATTTAAAAACTAGAGAATGAAATAAACATAATAGGTGTACAAGTAAATCTCCTTCGTTTGTGGTCTCATGCATTTTTCACCATGTCCTAGTTTAACTGAGCAGTAACCACACCAATAAACCCCGTTGAGATCTGGGATTGATTGTATTCATATTTCGATGTGGTGAATGTTTTCTCCAGCAAAAAGGCAAATGCGTAAGGTGTCATTATGTTTACTTTACCGGAAGGATTTTTTATGGGTTTTACATCACATCAACATTATTTCAGTTATGTAGCGATACCCGACTCTTAATGATGGAGGAAGACCCCATACTCAACTGGGCTGGTCAAGGTGGGTAGAACCATCGGCATTTCGTAAGTCAGCCGGGAGACTGCCTCTCATGAAAATCCATATCCCTCTCAGGATTTGAACCCACGCGGAGAGGGGCCATGTGATTTCAAGTTCTGTACTCTAACCACTAGGCCAAGGAGCCCCCCTTACCGGAAGGATTAAGGTATTATGGAGTGGTTTCCTTTTTAACCGCTTTGTGGTATATGGAATGTCGAAATAAGTTTGTAAGCGGAATGGACTGGGTATGCTCCCTTATACCGCCCTAACCGGTTCTACCCTTTCGTCATTGAGCAGACTTTCCGATCACAGTTTCCATTATCTTCATAGTCCACACCGGCATAAAGCACGCAATTATTTCATAAAGTATAGGTATGAAACGTTCTAGGCCAAACTTTCAGATTTTTACGAATAAAGTGGACCTTTACAGTAATTTCAAATAGCAACTAATGAAAAGATATTCCGTTTTGGCGTTTTAATCAAATTTGTCAAAGGTAACTATAACACAACTTATCAAGGAAAATTTATCAGTTTAGAACCAATATTTTCGTTTTTCTGACATACAAACGATATAACGGATATTTTGATACGACACGGCTTAAAACATAACATGAAAACACAGAGAGAGGGTTGGAGGGCACACAATGCACGTTTGAGAAGGGTTTGTTTACGGGCGTAAGATAACTCTAAGTACAATAATGTAAATTACATTAAAGAAACTTCAGGAAACTTTTACCTTCTCTAATAGTTATTCAATGCATGCATAACTCTTCCTCGGGGAAAGATTCCGAAATGTTTCTGTAAAATATAAATGAGCCTGAGTTTAATGAACGATGGCACGGTGGGTAATTAACTGCAGTACAGCCCAATTCTACACCCTTACTCCATAATAACACACTTGTAGGAATTTGATACATTAAACACTAAACAATGCGTCTACATTATAACTCTTTAGAATTCAGCGTTATATAGTGTCCTATAACGAGTTATGCCTCCGTTTGTTAGAATATCTTCTTCACAAGGTCCAACAGTACCTTAAACGATTACCAAACAATAACAACATTTAACCAGAGTGTTGCAGACGACTTCGGAAATCATTGTGGGAAAATGAGATATTGCTCGATCAGAGCAATTTCTCCTTTTCCCACAATGTTTTCTGCCCTATCAGAAGATTATCTTTCAATTTCATCACATTTTGTCGTCCGCAAACTGTTTGAATTTGGGACAGTCGAAGTTTTGGCGATTGGTAAAGGGTTAAACGCAACAAACGTGTACCTGCATCAAAACTCTTTAGAAACCAGTGTGGTAAAAAGAATAATTGTCCTATTACGAGTCATTCCTCCTTTTGTGAGAAAAGTTTCTTCACAAGAAGCAGCACTACCTTAAAGACCAGACACAAATTCTAAAATAGTGAAACGAGTGGAAACTAATGTCGCAATAATAAAACTTGCTAGAGTGAATTATTTTACTCTGTTCTGGGCAATACATTCGGATGCAAACTAATCTGTAAATTGATATCATAATTATAATGAGAATATTCGGGTAATAGGAAAGCAGTCATGACTCAACCGTTCGTAACTTTACTTTTAAGCTAAGAAGATTGTTGTGACACTTAATCCCATTAATAGCCTCCACTTTTTAATCTCATTGTCTTGCTTTTACGAATTCAAAAGATATTTGGGTTTTTATATGTCCTGATTAACGATTTTTCTGTGTTAAACATGCACTTTCTAATTTTGGGTTTTTGCGTGAGAAATTAAACAACCTCGTAATTAGAGATTCACAATTTATAAACCTGGTGATTCTTCACCAAAGTAAATGCATTATTTTCTGGTTATAAGTATTGCCTGTAAAGTGCAGGATGATTGTATTAAGAATCAGTAATGAAAACGTTGTGAGCTACCCAATTTTTTGAATTTTAACATCACGACCAAACAGGAATACTAAAGACTTTAGTAAACATGCATTTAAACACGTTGTCATGACTTCATTGTCAAATGTGATCGAGCAGATGTTCCAATGGGTAAATGGTCAAATATATATTTAAAGGTCCTTGTTCACAGATGTGAAGAAATGTGTATGTTGAAAATTAGTTTCATTAAAACGGCAGAATATCTGTACCATTATGAGAAACACACTTAAGAATAGTCAGCGGAAGCGAAATTAGATCGCTTTGTTTGTTTAAAGTGTATATACAGGGAATGAAAACATACGAGTATCATAAGTGTGAAAACGTTCTCGATATCAGGCGCATACAGACTGCAAATACCCGGATATATTGACGATTCCAGAAGTAATTTTGCTTTCAATACACACGTTTGATTGTAAATCAGACATTGATACGAATAACGTATTGTTTCTACGACATTTTATTTTGCCTTTCAAATTTTCTCTTGTGAACAACCACCTTTAATTTCACTATTACATTTTAACTCTTGACCATTGACTGTATTTCCTCTTGAATCTCTATAAAACAACAAAACTATCGGCTAGACAGACCTGTGAGCATGGTCTACTAAAACTAATATATACGTCATTAGAAAATGTAACCGTACATTTATATCCGCTACTTCGCGGTCTTCAAGATGATGTTTTCATTAAGGTTACGATGCCTTTGAGTGATGGGTGGTTAGTGGCGGTAAGCAATAACACTTATCGCCCTATTACCTTAATGCCACGGGTTAGTTATCCATCAATCACGTGTATATTGGGCGAATCGTTAGCATCTCGTTCGGAAACAATGTGATTCCACTCAAGCATAATTATTACAGAATAATAGAGTAGTTGATATGTATTGTGAATGAGTTAATTTCAATTCAATTTGTTCAAGTATTTAAGGCCATCGTCCCATATATCCATACACGCATTTGTCATATATTCACATCGTAAGTGAAAGGAAACAGTAATAAACTAACATATTTAAGGTATAAGTTGAACCAAACGAAATAATGAATTTTCTGGTATCTATTTTCTATAAGTAAAGATTCACTCAGGATCAGGACTCAGGAAGTTTACTACTGGCAAAAGTAATGTTAGTAATATTTTGTAGCCAATGTTTGCTTATTTTTATTTGGACAGTACATTTTCATATGTCTATCATTCAAAGAATATATTATGTTCGTCTTCAACATCTTAAACAGTGTCTTTATGGCAAAATGGACAATAATGCACTCTTCTATTTATTCCCACTTGCCTTCCCTGAGTCGGAAATCATGTGAGATAGACAGATGGAAACATTTCTACTTAAACAAGCCAACATGTGGTATTTTACACACAACCATTGGAATAAGTTTCTGCGAAGGAAATAATATCAATGTTGCTCAATCATTGTATAATACCAGGGGAATAGCGTCCAGTTTGCACATTGATTTCATTATTATTTTGTAAGATTTCAAATTTTAGATTCGATAAAATTACTCTTACGAGCGAAGATGTGTAGTTATTTTACTTGTCAATCAATCCTTCTAACATGAAGTGGTACTTTACCTATCTCCTTTTGGAGAGTGAACGTTTGCGAAGAGCATTTCGTTCAATAGTGATTTCCGTGAACAAATAGTTCGCCACAAAAGTGTTACCTTATTGGACGTCAATGGTGAATTGTAACACATAGAGGTGCGGCATAGTCCTTAACCCTTTTCCAAACACCGAATATTTTCGAATGTCCCAAATCGAAAGAATTTGCAGACGCCATTTCAAAATGTAATGAAATTGGAATATAATCCTCTGATAGGGCAGAAAATATTGTAGGAAAAGGAGAAATTGCTTGTTAAGAGCAATTTCTCCTTTTCCCACAATGTTTTCCGGAGTCGTCTGCAACAGAGTGGTCAAATGTCGTTATTGTTTGGTAATGGGTTAATACATATTCTGATGTAATACAAACGCAAGGGATACATATCAGGTTTACGTCTGTTATGTGCATGTGACGTATTCTGCAGAATTACGATACAAAAATAGAACGTATAATTGGTAAGCGGCCAATACATTGTCTTGAGCCAATGTAAAGTACAGATTATCACAACATCTCCGAGTACGACATACTATTTGGCAAGCATATCTGCCCTGTTAACCGTTTTATCGACCCAGGCCAGTGAATGGAACCCAGCGTGTTCAATATTATTACCGAACTGGACATTTCATAGGTTAATCTTCTTCATTATCAGGCGGTGAATCACGTGACCAATGTTTACGATCTTACGTCCAAACAGAGGCCTCCCAAGCAAGATGGCCACGCCACAGGCATTTTTGCTTTTTCATCTTCTTCTGCCAATGAAAGCCACATTGTGTACTCCGCATGAGTTGACATTGACTTGCCGGTTCTGGTGGTTTATGATAACCCATGTTTTATAATGGCGTTACATCTAACACTATTCAAAGAGAACTTAGTCGACGATCATGTCCGTTGTCTGCAATTCCTTAAAGGCTAATGTCGACAATTCAATGGTCGAAACAGCCTTTGTAACAGTTGAAAAACCCGCGCAAAATGATAAAGAATGTTGTTTGCTGAAATGGTTCTCTCTACACATTAGACGTCTGTATGGATCAATAATAAAGACTCTTTGTTAAGCTATTTAATAAGGCTAAACGTATGCTATGATCAAATAATATTAAAAATGAAAAGGAACATCAGTACAAACTTGGAAAAAGAACAACAACATTGAAAGGGACTTTCCAAAGACTGTAATAGAGGATTTCTTTAATTAGGTGTTGATGACGGCAGTTATCATGTGTTGCTCTGTACTATGGAGTACAATCATACTATACCAAATATTGGTAATGACATTTACCTATACTGGGAACTATAAAACATTCTCTAAAACAAAATCGAAGTACAAGATGTGTTGATGCTAACTATACAATGATTGCTGCTTCTAGATATTGTTAGCTTCTATATGATAATCTAATAACTATATATTTTAAAGTATTAAAAGATAATAATTATTCAACTCACAAGTGAAACAAAAGACTTTGTAACATTGTGCTTATTTCAATCCCTGTGCTTATATCAATCCCGACTCCCCATATACAAGTTTCGTAATGGCAGAGATCTTTTACAACACAAACTGTCAATCTGAAATGTGATTTACTGGATATCGTGCAAGAAAAGTAAAAAAAGAAATACAATGGACAAACAAAGTAACCCCGTTTAAAATGGATTAACAGTCATTAGTTTGAGTGTACATACTTTAGAGACTGCATATTTCCTTCGTTTGTTGACTCTCATTTCAATGTCACAACGGTATGTTGCAACATGTTTTCATCATTGTGTATCAGGTGATATCATTAAACATAGCTATACAGATAGATATTAAATGAAGCATAATTTAACAAGGTAACACCAATGAATATTCAAAGAGCAACGAATTGGTAGAATTTCATCATTTCGTATCTACAAGGGTAGGCAGAAAGAATGCACCAATAATAATTCAAAGAGATAAGACTCAACAACTTTAAACCATTGCTAATTCAAGAAGGTGTGACTTAGCAATGTATCATCAATGAAAAGCCAAGAAGATAAGTCTCAACAAGGTTTCACCAATGAAAACAAAGAGATAATACTCAGCAATGTAACACAAATGGGAATTCAAGGAGATAAGACTCAACAATGTTACACCAGGTTTAATCCAATGTGGACTAAGTCAGCTATGATTCAATAAGCTTACACTGATAATTTAAGAAGATTAGACTCAGCAAGGTTATACCAATGAGAATTCAAGGAGATTAGACTCAGCAAGGTTATACCAATGAGAATTCAAGGAGATTAGACTCAGCAAGGTTATACCAATGAGAATTCAAGGAGATTAGACTCAGCAAGGTTATACCAATGAGAATTCAATGAGATTAGACTCAGCAAGGTTATACCAATGAGAATTCAAGGAGATTAGACTCAGCAAGGTTACACAAATAAGAATTCAAGGAGATTAGACTCAGCAAGGTTATACCAATGAGAATTCAAGGAGATTAGACTCAGCAAGGTTATACCAATGAGAATTCAAGGAGATTAGACTCAGCAAGGTTATACCAATGAGAATTCAAGGAGATTAGACTCAGCAAGGTTACACAAATAAGAATTCAAGGAGATTAGTCTCAGCAAGGTTATACCAATGAGAATTCAAGGAGACTAGACTCAGCAAGGTTACACAAATGAGAATTCAAGGAGATTAGTCTCAGCAAGGTTATACCAATGAGAATTCAAGGAGACTAGACTCAGCAAGGTTACACAAATGAGAATTCAAAGATATAAGATGCAGCAAGGTTATACCAATAATAATTCAAGGAGACTAGTCTCAGCAAGGTTATACCAATGAGAATTCAAGGAGACTAGTCTCAGCAAGGTTATACCAATGAGAATTCAATGAGATTAGACTCAGCAAGGTTATACCAATGAGAATTCAAGGAGATTAGACTCAGCAAGGTTATACCAATGAGAATTCAAGGAGATTAGACTCAGCAAGGTTATACCAATGAGAATTCAAGGAGATTAGACTCAGCAAGGTTATACCAATGAGAATTCAATGAGATTAGACTCAGCAAGGTTATACCAATGAGAATTCAAGGAGATTAGACTCAGCAAGGTTATACCAATGAGAATTCAAGGAGATTAGACTCAGCAAGGAGAATTCAAGGAGATTACTCAGCAAGGTTATACCAATGAGAATTCAAGGAGATTAGACTCAGCAAGGTTACACAAATAAGAATTCAAGGAGATTAGTCTCAGCAAGGTTATACCAATGAGAATTCAAGGAGACTAGACTCAGCAAGGTTACACAAATGAGAATTCAAAGATATAAGATGCAGCAAGGTTATACCAATAATAATTCAAGGAGACTAGTCTCAGCAAGGTTATACCAATGAGAATTCAAGGAGACTAGTCTCAGCAAGGTTATACCAATGAGAATTCAAGAAGGTATTACTCAGTAACGTAGCACCAATGAGAACGTCAGGAGATATCACTCAACATGGTAATTACAATGGGAGTTAAAGGAGGTATGGCCCGATGAGGTTACATCAATGCGAATTGAAGGAGATATGACTCATCAAGGTTACACCAAAGAAGATCCACGAATATATGGCCCAATAAGATTACCCCAAAGATAATTCAAGAAGATATAACTCAACAAGATGACATCAATACATACATGCATATTGAGTAGTCGCAGAGGTATATATCAGCAAGGTTATCAGCAAGGTCACATTTTTGAGTATTCACGGAGTAACGAACCAATGTTATGTCAGATACTATACATTCATTAGAACTAAATGAGGTAACATTCAAAGTTTTTGTATACATATGCAGTTAAGGACAGATGCTTTAAAAAAGTACATACGTGTATCGCGCTCCGGGAACAGTAATATGCAAGATCGTAAATCACCTTTATCAAACTGTTAAGTATGGAGAGACTCCCCTGAGGTGACGTATGCATGTATTGAAGTAATCCTAATAATATAACATATAGAAGGATGAGAGGTGATTTAAGGTAAAATACCAATAATTCGCCATATTGAATCTCATTTTTTCGTTAGTTCTCGGTATACATTGGTCGGGACCGGAACTATTTGGTGTAAACCAAATAGTTCCGGACCAGACCGATTTATACCAAGAACGAACGAAGTAATTCGAGGATGGAAAGAAATTCAAAGTGGCGAATAAATGGTAGTATACCATAGACTAACGGATGTACAAGTACAACAGGTACCACCGCACACGTGGTTATGTTGACTACAGAAAGGGTAAAGGCCATTAAAACCGACTTCCGACAAACAAGTTAAAACGAGAACTTGAACCGTTTTCCAATGAAAGATGGTCTTTGCGAGAAAAGAAAGTTGGATACGCATCGATTATATTTAAAAGGTTTTTTATATCTACTAAAACGTTTTTCTGTTTGTGTTTACCTGTTATTTAGATAAGCTGTCCGTTATTTAGGGTGGGGTTGGTGGTAGGGAAAAGGGGGCCAGGATTCCTCTCCGAAAAGTAACAATCCGATACCTCTAACCGGTCAGAGCTTGAGTGTACGTAATACTTACAAATACATTTTTTCTACACTAGGAGCTGTTTTGCGATGTTTTGCAAAGTCGCCAACGGGCATCGACCCCTTTGAAAGTATTGCCTAACAAGGGATTACATATACAGTATGCTTATACATACAGTATATGCCAAGCCCAAAAATGAAAATAACAGCAGCCGATGAATATTAAGATCTAAATAACATATCTTTTGACTACCGTGAATTGAAACTTTTGTGTAAGAGGAAAATGTGCTCGTTACGGGTTATGTCTCATTCTGTCGTATTGCTTTCCAAAGTTCAAGGTTAATCAACTTGAAACAAGATGACTTGTGGGTAAACTTGCGATTTAACACAAAATGTGAAAGCTTAAAAATAAAAGCCATATCCGTTATGATAACTGAATAACTATAAGGACGTTAGCTATATAGAGAATAGATGGTTGGTGTCGTGAATCGGAAATGTTATCGGGCAAGGCTTAGGAATAATATCCGGTGAGCCGAAGGCGAAACGGATAATAATCCGAAACCGAGCCCGATAACTTTTCCCATTCAAAGATACCAACCATCTATTCTATTTATCCTGTTACCTTCATGTATTCTTTCAAACAAAAAATATGTGAATAAAACACGAGAAAAAGGAAAAAATAAGTAGAGAATGATGTAAACATGACGTCATGGCGTTCTTATGACGTCATGATTCGTCATGTGCATGTGTTATAGGGTTAGTGCCGGATATCACAAATGTTATACGGCACCTAGTTATCGGTCCCAAAATGATACTAGTGACAGGATAAATATCGATATACCATAATATCTTGCTCTGGGAAGTATATAGCCTGTCTAACAAAGATTTGTTATTTTACAGCTACCAAAATTGACGTCATCTTTTAATTTTAAAGGTAACATTTGTTGATTAAAGATATGATAGCCATTCTCTAAAAAGTACGATAAAGATTCCACAGACAGGCCTCATGTTTCTTTCACGTCTATGTAAGCGCTTTTCTAAGCTTCTATTTTCCTTTTTATATTTGCGTTTACGAGATAATCTATCCTAAGAACTGTTGTAAGACAGGCCTCTGGCAACTTAGTGTACGAAAATGCGTTCAATCTTACAGTATAACTGATTGGTCCTGTCTTGTTGTTTCATGAAGGAAAGCTACCCTACTTGATTAGCTTGAAGGCTCGGTAGATTGTTCTACCAGATGCCTGATTCGACCGTTATGGACTGTTAGTAATCATGTGTTTAACACCATCTATTATCAACCAAGCATCGGAAAACAACAAAGATGGTAGTAATGTAATGTAAATATTTTCGATAGCCCTGTTTGTTGTGTCGTCTGCTTTCCAAACCCTTAAATACCTGCTTAATTTTGACGAGAAAATCTAGAAAATGTAGCAAATAGGTTACCTTCAAGTAAATTGGCGGCTGGCCTGGATCTAACCTGTTTGCATAAGTATGAAGTCGGTTCCAGAAGTATAAGGGTTACCGAGTTGTACATGCATTTCTTAGCGATATGTTAACCATATGATCTATATCGTGTGTGCTCACTAGAATTGTCACGACGAGACGATTTCAATAGGAACCCGCAGTATGGGGTTTTGAAAAGAAATTTATAAATACATACAGGGCATATGGGAATCAAGGATTTTTCTTGGCCTTTCATGCTTAAACTTTACGCACTGGTATGTAATCTTATTTTTGCGTAACACGGCTAAAGCACAGTTTAACATTCAAGGTCACTGTTCCTGTTAATGGATACCCAAACCCTATCCTATCAGTACAAACATACCATTGAAATTGCTTCATAATGGATTTACCAGCAGATGTAGCCGACGTCCTTTTTTTTTAAACAAATGCTGTAAATGTCTCAATAGAAGAACTTGCTTAGTAACAAATTCTCTATTTGACACAATTAGTTTTATCTGAAAGCACAATGAACATTTTATCAATCTTACTAAAATGTTTGAAAATTGTCTATTGCTATCTGTTGTAAGTCTTCATCAGTGAGAAGAATTCTTCACTAAATTGTTGAATGCGTGGTTTCGTGTTAGTTTACACCAGTGAACAAGATTCCTCACTAAGTCGTTGAATGCCGTGGTTTCGTGTTCAATGTTTGTAAGGTAATTGCCCTTTTTTACTTAAAAAAAAAGGGGGTTTGTAAGGAGGGTGCATATATGCTAAAGATTCTACGCGTTATTTGAAACAATGAGAATCATGATCACCTCTCTTTGTGTCGTAAGTGACCTCTGACTATGTATGTATTTATGTTAACTGTTATATAAGAGAAAACATCCTAATCCGCATCATATCATTAAAGCTGTAATACCACTTTGTCTATATCTTTCGAACTCGCCTACGCCATGATAGCGTGCGTGGTTTTTCTAATTGATTTATGACAACAACTGAATACTTTTCATTCGTTGCAGAATTAATTATCATCAATTTGAAAAACGATTTTTTGTGTTATTCATTATTAGTTCTAGAAAAAGTTTTAGTTCTGAGCTGCCATACATTCATAAAACGAGAAGTAGTGTACACACAATCATGCTCATGTCATAATGGATTTTCGTATACATAGGACATTTGGAGAGAACACCAAAAGTTTTCTGACATATTGAAAGCAAGTTTCAAAAGGTTGGTACGTACGTTGAACTCTAATTTCAAACCTATACAATTGACCATTGAGGTTATATTATGGAACACGTTTTGCGGCTTGGATACAATCTATAAACATAAGACCGCTGACGACGGTACGAAAGTCCGAGCATTTAGTCCAAATTAGATACGTAACGGGTTGTCTTCCCTGCGTAACTAAAAAAACATTGTATATTGCAAAGCGCGAAAACTTCAGTACAATGCCGACTGACAGGTGTTCAGTTTTGGAAGCCTCGTTTGCTACGTCCATGCATCAACTCGTGCGTTATTGTAAAACTTTCGTATTACAGCTGCTTTTTCACTAATGTGAGGAAATTTTGGATTTTTTTGCAACTGGTTTTAAACTTTAAACACAGATCCTCCAGACAGTTAGCAATCTTCATTCAAGGTAGAATAACTATGATCCGCAATTTTGAAATTGATCTATATATCGGAATTCGTCGGTCGTTCTCGGTAAACGTCGGTTGGGGTCAGAACAATGCGGTTTAAAGCGTATAGATTCGGCCCCGACCGATGTTTACCAAGAGCAACCAAAATAATCCGATAAATGTATGAATTTCAAAATGGCGGATTATGGGTATTCTGCATGTATCTTAAAGTAGACCAAACTTGATGGAGCACTTGTATTTGCTTTGGCTCGAGCATAGATTGAAGTAAACATCATGTAAGAATTTACCATTTCAAATGCAATCACCAAGCCACTTTTTCGAATGTGTCTGATAAAAGCTTGATTTTATAACGGCATTTGTTATTTCAAATCTGTGACTTTGTTATTCTGACTTTTCTCCATTAGTGGTGGAACACCTTAAACACTATGCATAATTGTACAACTTCTTTTTTCCCCAAAGGTGATTTCAATTTGAAGATCCAATAGAGGAAATTTATAAAAAAGTAAGTTAACCTACCGTCGTGTAATAGCCAAATAATGTTGAATTTGGTGAAAAGCCTCTTGATTGTAAGAGTAAGTAGTTGTACGAGAAGGCCTGGTTTGAAATTTATTTGTTCATTATGAGCGAATTTCTCTGTTTGCCAAAACAGCTTGAGCTTCAATATTGGTTGATAAATTATGCTGTTTTTATAAATAGGAAATTGTCAATTGATAATCTATCTTATTGATGATTGTTGCACAGAAGAATAAATGGGTGTAACAGTTGAATAAGTTGTGTCCAATATCGAAACGTGGCCAATAACTCTCATATCAATTCTGGAACTATGAATATTCCCAGACAAATTTCTTCACGATTCATCAAGCGTTATATTACGTGAATCCCCAATGTTTATGGAGCCGAAACAAAGCGCATTATACAATCCAATATCCTTATTCTACACGAATAAATGCTCAGACACAGCGCATTATATAACAGTTATACTTCTAAGAAACATAAATGTTATGTAATGCACTATGTTTGAGTATCTATACGTGTAGAATCTTCTAAGAAACCGTATTGAAAAAGAAAGAAAAACTCGCTTTGAGCATTTTCTTCTTTTTTTTCTGGACGGGTTTGACTTTCTTTCAATGTGGAAATAGTTGTTAACATGTGGGTAGAATGTTACGAGTCCATTCCTACAAAACTGTAATTTGCTGAAAAATATTTCCAAATAACAGTATCTCCTTGCGAATAATATTGTCAACTTCCCCATTACAAATGACATGGTTTGAGCAGATACCATGTTCAATAGCCAACAATGACTCGGTCTTGTATGATTCTACTTTCCTGTATGACTGTTTCTTGGTTTCAGTTCATATGTCAAGTTGAAAGGTTTTACAGCATTACATACAGTATAATCTATATACTTCAAAGTTGAAGGGACCTCATAACGGTGTTCGACATACAGCGATTTCGAAGCATAGATGTCTGGAATATTAAAACGAAGATCCAAGAGTAAAATTTTCGGGAGCCCGTATGTACCTCGACGTAGAGAATAGTTCGACAGTACGAATTAGAGGTATATATTTTCTACTGTATATATTTTGTTGCGTACATATTTCCATGTCTTTTTGACAAAAAATATTTCATTTTACCTTTAACTACACACTGTTTACATGATACATTGCGGAAAAATGTTTGAAATGAGCACGTTATCAATAAATCTGTAAATCAATGAAATGCAGATTTATACTAAATGACATAAAATAATTCATAATTTAACTTTACTTTACAGGTGTTTAACCCTTAGAATAATGGGTAATTTTCTAAACAGAATTGTGTCGTCTGCTTTTCACAACATCAAATATCTGCTTGCTTTTTATGAGGAAAAATGGTCAGAGTAGCAAACAGGTTAGATCACAGGCCAGCCGCCAATTTACTTGGCGGTTGGCCTTAATCTAACCTCTTTGTATAAGTATGAAGTCGATTCCAGCACTATAAGGGTTTAGCGAATTAGAATTATGTTTCACGCAAAATGACTCACCAAAAGAACATGGTTTGAATTGTAATACGTCAAAACATATGCATCATTGCATCATTCAGATGGAGGTATTCATAACCAGCAAGCCGGCGTTGACATGGCGGTATGGGTACTGGTACATATACATGGCAGCACGTGTTGGCTAAATGGCAGACCATTTTAGACATCAAGAAAAGATATAGACGAATGCCACTACGAATCGAACATGTCTTATTACCCATTTCCGTGCACTTCAAACAGATGTGTGTTCGAAATGGTACACTTACGGATAAGTGGTAATGTTTCAGTGTTCACTTGGCCAGCTGTTCATGTCCATTTACCAATGCACAAAACGAAATAACAATAGAAACATCACTAGGAGAATGCATTCCTTTGATCTATAAATACGTCTCTGTTTTAAAAGTACCTAGACAATTGGGTTCGTTGCTTAACGCTGATGTTAACAATTAAGTTCCAAGTAATGTCACCATATTCGGTGAACCCAAACCAGTAATGCCATTTCTGCACCGCAAACTGGCTTTTGCATATATGATACTATCGATGTTACTCCAATTGCTATTAAAGGAAGCCATTCTCACAATCATTGATCCCTCGGTCTTTGGTATGACTCAGCCGTGTAAGGAACTCACAACCTCCTACACACGGGTTTAACATTTAGCCTCAACGACATCACATTATAGATACAGGGGTTATATATTCTGGTGCTATTATTTGAATGCGGAATCACCATCGTTTGAGGATTAAAAATTCCGTGACATTACCTGAAACCTTCTGCACACAAGGCGGTCAATGTAACTTAACGCTATCACAATCCAATAACAGGGATTCTGTATTCACGATCTATCAATGGACGATATAAAGATTGTATCTTCAACCTAATGTACACAAGACAGTCAATGCAACTTCACGCTATCGCAATACAATGTAAGTATAAACGGTTCTGTGTACACGATATATCAATGGACGGTAGGGTAATTGTGCATTCTTTGGCACGACTAACAACCTACTAAGGCATACATTATACCACATGAGGTACCACAATACAATAATGGTTGTACATTCTATTATTTGGCAATGTAAAAATCGTACATATCTTGGCTATAGAATCAACCAATGCATATAACGCGAGGCAACAGTTTACCTTTACGCTACCACAGTGACAGAATGGATGGGGATCTAGCTACGCGCTATCATTGGACGTCGGGGGAAATTACCAATTCATCCTGTCAATAGTTCCATTCTGGGACCGATAACTAGGTGCCGTATATCATTTGTGATATCCGGCACTAACCATATAACGCATCCACGTGACAAATCATGACGTCATAAGAACGCCATGACATATGACGTCATGTTTACATCATTCTCTGCTTTTTTTCACGTGTTTTATTTTCATTTTGTTTGTTTAAAAGTATACATAAAGGTAACAGGATAAATAGAATAGATGATTGGTGTCTTTGAATAGGAAAAGTTATTGGGCTCGGCATCGGAATATTATCCGTTTCGCCTTCGGCTCACCGGATAATATTCCTACGCCTTGCCCGATAACATTTCCGATTCACTACACCAACCATCTATTCTCTATTCGGCTCGCCGGATAATATTCCTCTGCCTTGCCCGATAACATTTCCGATTTTCGACACCAACTATATCTTAGTTATAGTGCATTGTAGTGTCTTCAGATAACAGTGGCAGTTATAAGTAGCAACATGAAGGTAAGGGGAAAAGACAGAATATCTCTACCGTAAAGGCACATCAAGTACATTTGTAATAGGGACATGTTAACCACAGCATAACCAAATCTTATTCATTTACATTTTAAACATTTCGAGGTTCGACAGCTTTGATCAAATCACATACATGCATTTGTGTACATGTATCTATGTTTTATCATAAAAAATAGGAAATGTATCGTTAGATGAACAGTTTTATTCTCGGTCGTAAATGATCTTACTTTTTTCAATGTGTGTTTTCCCCCGTATCTTATTTTAGCAACAAGTAGATGTAGATCTTATAATAGCCACATTTTGGTAAGTCATTGAAATCCATCAACTGTTAACAAATTGAAACAATTGCACTCTTGTTATCTTTTAAAAAACATTTAATTCTATATATGCAAAAAACTTGGCTTTGTAAAGTCTGATTTCAGAACTGATATGTAGTTACTTGTTTCGTTTTGGAGATAAAGACACATTATGCTTTTCGTGGGAACGGCCAACACTGTCAACAACAGTACACAGATAATTGAATAGCTATCAAAGAGCACCAGAAAAACAATGAATATGATATTCGTTATCAGTAAATCTAAGTTATACAGGCTTAGACAGTGTCTAATGTTACAAAGTGCTATTTGACGATATCCTCTGAAAAGTTAACCAATGAATAATCATAGGGTTTAACACAGAAAATAATGCTGATTTATTTTCGTTTAATTGTTTCAATGTTCATAGGACCGTTGACAAGACATAGCGTATGATAATATAAAACCACTTTCCGTATATAGATTCATAATGAAAAATATACAGCTTTCCGTTGTATTAGGAAGAACCCATTGAGACACTCAACCACTTGTAGATATGTCTCTAGACACTTCTGCAGTTGATGCGTTAAGATAAGGTATCATCACATTACCAGCTAAGGCCACAGTTTTGCGTCTTGCAGCGGACGACTAAAAAAGCATTGTGGCTAAAGGAGGATTGCTTGTCACAGTGTTCTTTTGTAATATCGAGTGTAGAACGGTATAACCATTAAAATGAGTTTCTTTCAATCCTTTTAGATAGGGTTGCCGTTATTCAGTATATTTTGTTCTTCTAACATTAGACGAATTATGATGAAGTTGTATTGATATATTAATTGTCTGGGACACCTTAGTTATATTGTACTATGTATATCTGTTGTATTGTGGGTCAGTGGCCTTTATTTACGAATAAACTAATCTTAAAACTTGAACCTCGCCTTTTGCCACAATGCATTTTAACCTAATCACGTATCACACCAGCAGAACTGAAATGACTTGCTAAAGTCGTCTGCTTCAAGTATAGAAAATATCGTCTTCAGGTGACGACGAGTTATAGAAACAAGTGTCGCTATTTCCTCATAATTTCTACATGATACTCTTTATCCCACTAGGACAGTTTACAGACCGATAACTGTCTTATAACATTTATGATATCCGTCACTAGATCACGTGATCACGTGTTTTGTTTCACTTTTTAGCTTTTTCTAGTGTTTTATTTTGTATCCATGTAGGTAATAGGACAAATAGAATAGATGGTTAGTGTCTTTGAATAGAAAAGGTTAACGGACTCGGCTTCGAATTATAATCCGATTCGACTTCGGCTAACCGGATAATATTTCTAGGCTTTGCCCGATAACATTTCCGATTTGCGATAACAATCATCTATTCTCAAGCCACTGACTGCTTTTCCACGTGAAGGTAATTGATCAGTGTTTTGAGAAGAATAAAAGTGTTAATTTAGTAGCTAACAAAGGGTATACGTTGGCAATAGGGAGATCAATCCTTTACAATTGAAATGTAGGAAACTCAAAGGTCTACAGGTGTAGGAAAATCACACAAAAACAGTTTGGCAAACAAGAACCATTCCTTACATTGTATCACTGCGTAAATGCAAACCAGCCATAATAACGCCTACTTCCTTCTGTATCCGGAAAAGCGATGACAAATTGTGTATTATTTTTCGTTTACGACCTTTTTGATTTGCGGCAGGTTATCATGTGCAGACAATAATGAGCAAGGGGAATTGCTTCGACGTGTAAAAACTGCATTGTGTATGCATAGATTGCTGAATGTGCTTTCTTATTAAACCTCAACTAGTGTATCACCAACCCTTACATGGAACTTTGCGACTTGATGAGACATTTAAAGAGGCTTTAAAATGTAAGTATATCGATACATGTTATCGGTCTAACACAATTTTACAATAAAAGGGAAACTGCTCGTCGTGAGCAATTTTTCCTTTAGTCTTAAAACTTTACCATGTTGTCCTTTATACATGTGTTAAAACCTGTACATCTGATGAAAGGGTGATTGGTCGTTCTCTAAACACGATACCTGCCAATTGTTCATGAATCGACACTAACAACATAACGTAATTCTGACGACATGTTATACGAGGAAAGTTAGAATGACTGCAAATTGTCCGGTCAGAACTAAATGAGAACATCCCAACCTGCGGTATATACATAACTATATCCTGGCTACATTGTTGGCATTATAGGAATGCACATCTGCACATACATCAGACATTTAGGGCTTTCCTAGACATTCTTACTGATGCAACGTTTAATATACAGCACCATACCAATGGTAACAAACACAAACTATGTGTTGGCATTAATCCGCAGAACATCGCAAGAATGTTGATAAAAATGGACCAAATGCGTAACAGAATAATAAAAGATTGCTTATGAATTGATGTTTTAGGTCTTGTTCATCGCTTCTCGCCAACTCATATGAACATACTATTCTACTGTACTGGTTGTATACATTCAGGACCCTGAATCGAGAGTGATTTATCTGAGTTGTAAGATCTTGTTTCACAATCGATGTAAAATAATTCAGTTTATGATATATAGTTTAAACTAATTTATTTTACATCGTGTGTGAAACAAGTTCTTACAACTTTGTTAGAAAAGTCACATGATACCCATAAAAATGCTGTCATTTATCCAACACAATATCGCTCATACTCAAAATGGAGAAGTCTTCCGATTTCATTGGTCCCCGACATTTTACGAATTTTCCCCGTCAATCCTCGACTTACCTCGTTTATCGCTTATTTTAAACAAGCTGTACCGTCTTAACTCTTTTAAAAGCATCATATGAACATGTTACCATATACTTCAAAAGGAAAATAAACACATTTCTATGTTAATTGTAAAATATTCTAGAACTTACACAATTTCACTTTATCTGAGAACAAGTATTTCTTTAAAGGCCTAGTCTTTGGAATTTCTGGTATTTTATCTCCCACTGGGCACCCTACAGGGCAACAATACAATTCCACAGCTTAGTGCAAATTTCCTGTATATTACTTGATAAGGAATGGGGCATTCAGTGGTCAGATTACGTAATACCCTAAACCTTCGGTTCTCCAATCTTCTCTCGTTTCCTGATGCTGCAACCAGTCTAAGAGCAGATCAACAAAACATGTAAACTAGTTAAAGTTTGGGAAAACTGAATATTTCGTAGAAACAACTGCGACAGAATGAGAAATTACGTCCTAGCGGTAGTAACTTGTTTTTTCACACTGGTTTCCTAGGTTTTCCACCTCCACTGAGGCTTTGAGGTGTGTCATTGTGAAACGGAAGTTCAATACCGGTGCAAAGCGACATTCTTTAGAACGCGCACTGCCAGTGTACTGTCGACGTAAACACACAACTGTCAGGTTCCTTATTGCACATTGCTTAATGGAGGTAACAAGCCTGACTAGAATAGCATTGTTTCCGTGAAAACAATCTCCACCTACAAAAAAACATGATAGTACATGTATTCTTTGAGATCCAGGCAGCTTTTATATGTTAATTAAGGCTGCAATTTTAACACTTCGAGTTCTTTGTAATTTCTAAAAATGGAATTTTGTGACGTCTGCTTTCTAAAACACTAAATATCTGCTTAATTTTATTGAGGAAAGATACCATGAGTGGCAAACAAATTAGATTACAGGCCAGCCGCCAATTTTTGCGACTGGCCTGAATCTAACCTGTTTGCATAGGCATGAAGTCGGTTCCAGCACTATAAGGGTTAATTGCCTTTTTGGAAAACCGCGTTTACCACCAAACAAACGGACAAACACATCACTGGTCATGTTATGAACACACATGTGTTTTACCGTTAGATTAAAGACTGCAATGCATTTCCTGATATATATGACAGTAATCTGAACTTCTCGTTGAATAATAGACGTAACGTACTCCACTCAAACTTCCGAATTAAATGTTATCTAAGTTCTACAAAATTGTAATATGTTGATGCAAATGTATAGTTCGGAAATAAGTTCTGTTTCCATTCGTAACCATTAGTCCTTTACCAAGACCCTTTTATTTAAATATATGTATATCATAAGAAAGCAATTGTCAGGAGATTATAAGACTGTTTTAGTACTGAGTTACTGATTTTTCTTAAATTGTAATACACTTTACAAGATCTTATTTGAATGACCTTAAAGGACCATATTGTATTTCACTCTTGACAGCCGTGAGTTTTTTAATTAAGTTTGTAATAGTGCAATAGTTCATTGGCTTGGTGCCAATTTAATTTACAAATATGTGTTGAGTATATAACATGACTTCAACCATGGCATCTGTCATCATTGAGATGAACCACAATGGAAATTAGGAAATATCACTTTCACTTTCACTTTATTGTCTTATAATTGGTGTTGGTGTGCTTTCATAGTTCATCAACAATATTGCATTTGTGATGCATGTTCATATACTTCTCTTACTAAATTGTTGCAATGTAATGACAATTCGTTTTACCGAATAAAATCCTCCTATTTAGCTACCAGATACAGGCATTTTGGCGTTACAGTAACACGCAACTCGGGAACTCATTGGGGCAAAACACAACATCATTGAGAAGAGAATTTCAACTTTTCTTTTTGAATAAATTTATTTTCCATTTATAATAGGTATCGTACTTCGATGCTAAAATTGTCTTGCAAAATTTCCAAATGAGGGAATGTTTGATAAAAACTAAAACTAAATACTTTGTTATTTTGCCAAAGTTATTTGCTGTTCTGTTGCAGATGGGTGTTGTTAATCTTCATTGATAAAGTGCAACGTTTATACACCTTTTATTGCAAACAGTTATTAATGTTAATTGGCATGATGAGAAAAAAGATTTTATTATACCCATAAGGACTCTTGAATCGTGCTTAACGTTTCCTTAAGCGCGTTCACATTTGTGCATTTGTTTCCTAATTAAATACAGGCGATCTTAAACAAGAAAAAAGCATAGTTTGAAAAGATTCACAGAACAATTGTTATTGCTGGTCATGAGTACATTCTGCTTTTGCCACACTAATTACAAAGTTTTGGCAATTCCGTATGGCTGTGTTTTGGCATTTAAACGCTGCCACTGATATTATGGGCTAGAGTTGGGAAAGGTAATGGCGTTTTTGCATATGTTAAGCCCTGTCTCTTTTGGCAGGAATCTCTGCAGTACAGGCTTTTCATACAAAGCTACTGCGTCACGAAAATAAGTTAACGAATTTAACAAAGAAGCAGGTTTCATGGAAATGCCATCCAGAACGCCTTTGTTTGTTAATGTCGTCTTGAAACAAGGAACACAATGGCTCTATCCTGTCACAAGGGCAATTTACAGACCGATAACATGCTGCTATCAAGCATTTTTGATATCCTTCTCTCGGTCATGTGATCGGTGCGCGCACCTATCAGTGTTGTTTGTTTTCCATTTTGTTACACATTGCCGTTATTTGTTTTCATTTTTCGTTTGATTCATTTAATCCATATAGGTAACAGGTTAGATAGAATAAATGGCTGGTGTCTTTTGATATGAACTGTTATCTGTCTCGGCTTTGGACTATTATCCGATGCGCCTTCGGCTCACCGGAATCTTTTCATACCTCTTGCCCGTTAACTTCTCCGATTCATGACACCAACCATCTATTATCTATATCTAGTTTATAACAAATTCTTGTTTTATCGCAGTGTCAAATCAACAGGCAAATTATCCAAACAAATACCATTCTATTTCGACCTGGAACTATTTCTTCCGGTCGCGACACCATTGTATAACCCAGGGCGGCGTCTTAGCAACGATCTTAAGTAGCGCCATAGCCTGGGGTCTCAGGTACTGTTTTACGAAACGGCCAATGTTGACTATTTGCTTAAGTCAAAACTGATGAATATGGATAACATAATGAATAAAGGTACAAAGCTCTCCCGTTACATGTCATTGGACACGTTTCGGAGAGGCGATTCCAATGGCGTTTTACCTTGTAATATTGCCCTTTCGAACTTAGAAACAACGATATTGTTTTAAACTTACGCCAATTCTAGAATAAGGTGATAAATAAAACGCTACCATGATGCATTTTCTCGTGACTAGTCACCGTAACTGGAATTGTTATATCGTTCTATATAAACTACAACAGTGTTAACATGAATGCAAATCAGTTCCATCGAACCCTTCTTGTAACGGTTAATTGGTATCATGTGCGAGGGTCATCAGACCAAAATATACAGTGGGTCAAACATATTGTTCAGGTATGTCTGTTAACCATCAGATCAGTGTTGCCTTAGTTCGGGAAAGAAGTCCATGGTTTGTAAAATACCAGATCCGAATATTATGATAAGTTTAAGAGTACAATCAAACTTGTGTTAAGAGGCCAGCCTATGGGACAGAGTAAATTGGCTGTTTAAGACAGGTTGGCTGCTTAACACAAATTGATTTACACTATAAATCTAACAATGGGGCTTTCTCTAGTGGCTGTTTACGGCAGATTGGCTGCTTAAAAGGGTGGCTGCTTTACACAAGTTAGATTATACATGTATTTTTATGACATGTTTAAATACCTTCACGCCGAATTCTATTTTGCTAAAACTCAATAGAATCATCAGGAGA